>JAVTVY010038912.1:0-15977 GCA_036873755.1 Hanleya hanleyi
TTAACCACGAAGAACGCAACATTGGTCATTATCTCCACTATCCACTTGGTGTTACAATTCAAGAAGACTTGTCCAATCAGAGGCCACCATTTGCATCTGTCATATTCGTTCCTGTCCGTTAGATGTATTCTTGCCCAATCAGAAGTCTTCATTTCAGAAAGTTCCATCTTCGGCCATGTTCGCTTTGAACCGTTTATTGTAATCATCATCGGGCAGCCCAGGATACCGTTGAGGAAACATATCCTCAGATAGTTGCTTGTGCATTCTGAGTATCTATCAGTGCCTGGGTGAATACATTCACCCGATGGGTTGGTCGGTCAGCTTGGTCACGAAGAACGTAACATTGGTCACACTGTCCACTCTCCACTTGGTGTTGGGCGTTGTTGTTGGGCCCATTCCAAGGGATCCACGGTGTTCAGTTTCTCCAGCATCGTCTCTAGCGACACTCGGTTAATGATGGTAAACGATTGGTCAAATACCTGGATGTTACTGCTCGGGTAAAAGTATCGGACTTGGACTGTCTCCTTATGCTGCAGCACATAACCAAACGCCAGATTCAATCTGAAGGCCGTAGTTTGATCTTTGAAGATGGCTTCCACGTAGCTACGTAGACGGGCGAGGTCGGTCAGTCGGAAATTGTAGATATTTTGAATAGGGCGATGACGGTGGAAACAGTGCCGTATCATGGACCAATGGCGCCGACAGATGTCACTCACTGGATGGGCGCCCTGTAAGAGATCGCTAGGAACATTTATGGGCTCGTCCAGAAAATGTTCGATGTTGTCAGGCGTATGACTCGAAACCGTAACGGTGGGGTCCGGCTGGATATCCAGGCTCTGAACTGTGGGTATAGACGGGCTCTCCTTCATCGCATCATCAGTGGCATTCGTCTCCCCGGGCTCATCTTCACTAGGTCTGACCTTCCGCGGCTCCTCTTCAGTAGGAAGTTGTCGCCCAAACCGTAGAGACGGGGCATGCATCAAACGTTGGTGCTGTCTAAACCGACTGGGTCGTTTGAAGAGTCGACCACAATCATTACATAGTACCGTCGCACCCGCGTGAAGTACCCTCTCATGACGCAGTAAATGATCCTCCCGATTGAATGACCGTGCGCAGGTTGTACAAGTATACCGAGCATCGCTGTGGGTGGAGGCCTCGTGGCGTCGTAAATTATCTAGACGAGTAAACAGCTTCTGGCAAGTTGTGCAAGTGAACATCTTGGTGGCTGACAGAGTGTCTGATGAAACGTCCAGGCCGCTTCCCTTTTATAGCACGCTAGCTGGTGATCTATTTTTAGCACACTCAGTTCAACTATCCCCAAGTCGAGGGTCGAGCCGTGACATCTTCGGTAACCTCCGTGTCTCTTCGGTCACCTCCGTACCGTCAACGATCAACATGTAGACATATAGAGTATGTACGGCATGTTATGGTATTCATCAGTGCATGAGTGACGCATTCAGCCGATGGGGGTGGTCGGTCAGCTTGGTAACGAAAACGTAACATTGGTCACACTCTCCACTGTCCACTTGGTGTTGGGGCGTTGTTGTTGGGCCCATTCCAAGGGATCCACGGTGTCCAGTTTCTCCAGCATCGTCTCTAGCGACACTCGGTTAATGATGGTAAACGGTTGGTCAAATACCCGGATGTTACTGCTCGGGTAAAATATCGGACTTGGACTGTCTCTTTATGCTGCAGCACATAACCAAACACCAGATTCAATTTGAAGGCCGTAGTTTGATCTTTGAAGATGGCTTCTACGTAGCTACGTAGACGGGCGAGGTCGGTCAGTCGGAAATTGTAGATATCTTGAATAGGGCGATGACGGTAGAACCATTGCCGGATCATGGGCCAATGGCGCCGATAAATGTCACTCACTGGATGGTCTTCGTGTAACAGATCGCTGGGAACATTTATGGGTTCGTCCACGAAGTGTACTTTGCCCTCCACGTCGTACAAAATCTGGCCCCAAGGTCTTGTCGTCGGAATTTGACTGTTGAATTAGGGCGACATCATCATCGGCCCTCGTGCGATGGGTGGGAGTTCCCCCTGTTTCGATATTGATGCCTACGGGCTCTTCTATCTGCAAACGTGGCTGCGGAACAGGGTGTCGTGTGCGTTGGTGTCGCAGCAACTGACTGGTCAGTTTGAAAAGCCGACCACATTCTTCGCATGGACGCTTGGGTACTTCATGGCGTGCACGTGTGTGGCGCTGTAAATGATCCGGGCGCTGAAACGACAGTGTACATATCGTACAGTTATACCGGGCGGTTCCTTCGTGCTTGGTAGCCTCATGGCGGCGCAAGTCGTGCAGACGAGTGAATGATTTCGAGCACGTAGTACAAGTGAACATCTTGGTGGTTGACAGAGTGCCTGATGAAACGGCCAGACCGCTTCCCTTTTATAGCACGCTAGCTGATATCATGTTCGGGCACTTCCGTGTCTCTTCGGATGTAAAAGTCCCCGGATGTAAAAGTGCCCGAATGTTTACGAATGTTCCACCATTCCGGACTTCTATCAGGTCCATGTCCAGAAGCTCTCATACGCCGCCATTTTGGAGCCGCCATGTTGGATCCGCCATTTTGGAACCGCCATCTTGGATATGTCCCATAATGCACCGGGTCAAAATACTCGCTTCTGATTGGACGAGAGCTCTGTGACGGATTTTAAATACTCGCTTCTGTTTGGTGTACGTCGCTAAAGGTGACCGGAACTGACCTTTGACCCCGGCGCGCGCAGTGTAAAGGTTTCCACCATTCGGGCACTTTTACATCCGGGGACTTTTACATCCGAAGAGACACGGAAGTGCCCGAACATGATATCAGCTAGCGTGCTATAAAAGGGAAGCGGTCTGGCCGTTTCATCAGACACTCTGTCAACCACCAAGATGTTCACTTGTACTACGTGCTCGAAATCATTCACTCGTCTGCACGACTTGCGCCGCCATGAGGCTACCAAGCACGAAGGAACCGCCCGGTATAACTGTACGGTATGTACACTGTCGTTTCAGCGCCCGGATCATTTACAGCGCCACACACGTGCACGCCATGAAGTACCCAAGCGTCCATGCGAAGAATGTGGTCGGCTTTTCAAACTGACCAGTCAGTTGCTGCGACACCAACGCACACGACACCCTGTTCCGCAGCCACGTTTGCAGATAGAAGAGCCCGTAGGCATCAATATCGAAACAGGGGGAACTCCCACCCATCGCACGAGGGCCGATGATGATGTCGCCCTAATTCAACAGTCAAATTCCGACGACAAGACCTTGGGCCAGATTTTGTACGACGTGGAGGGCAAAGTACACTTCGTGGACGAAGCCATAAATGTTCCCAGCGATCTGTTACACGAAGACCATCCAGTGAGTGACATTTATCGGCGCCATTGGCCCATGATCCGGCACTGTTTCTACCGTCATCGCCCTATTCAAGATATCTACAATTTCCGACTGACCGACCTCGCCCGTCTACGTAGCTACGTAGAAGCCATCTTCAAAGATCAAACTACGGCCTTCAAATTGAATCTGGTGTTTGGTTATGTGCTGCAGCATAAAGAGACAGTCCAAGTCCGATATTTTTACCCGAGCAGTAACATCCGGGTATTTGACCAACCGTTTACCATCATTAACCGAGTGTCGCTAGAGACGATGCTGGAGAAACTGGACACCGTGGATCCCTTGGAATGGGCCCAACAACAACGCCCCAACACCAAGTGGACAGTGGAGAGTGTGACCAATGTTCGAAACCAAGCTGACCGACCACCCCCATCCGCTGAATGCGTCACTCATGCACTGATGAATACCATAACATGCCGTACATACTCTATATGTCTACATGTTGATCGTTGACGGTACGGAGATGACCGAAGAGACACGGAGGTTACCGAAGATGTCACGGCTCGGCCCTCGACTTGGGGATAGTTGAACTGAGTGTGCTAAAAATAGATCACCAGCTAGCGTGCTATAAAAGGGAAGCGGCCTGGCCGTTTCATCAGACACTCTTGTCAACCACCAAGATGTTCACTTGCACAACTTGGCAGAAGCTGTTTACTCGTCTAGATAATTTACGACGCCACGAGGCCTCCACCCACAACGATGCTCGGTATACTTGTACAACCTGCGCACGGTCATTCAATCGGGAGGATCATTTACTGTGCCACGAACGCTCATTCCACGAGAGCGCGACGGAACAATGTAACGGTTGTGGTCAACTCTTCAAACGACGCAGTCAGTTGCTGCGACACCAACGGTTGATTCATGCCCCGGTACCATGGCATGTGCGACAACTTCCTACCGAAGAGGAGCCGCGGAAGGTCAGACCTAGTGAAGATGAGCCCGGGGAGACGAATGCCACTGGTGATGCGATGAAGGACAGCCCGTCTATACCCACAGTTCAGAAGAGCCTGGATATCCAGCCGGACCCCACCGTTAAGGTTTCGAGTCATACGCCTGACAACATCGAACATTTTCTGGACGAGCCCATAAATGTTCCTAGCGATCTCTTACAGGGCGCCCATCCAGTGAGTGACATCTATCGGCGGCATTGGTCCATGATACGGCACTGTTTCCACCGTCATCGCCCTATTCAAGATATCTTCAAGTTGTTGTTGTTGTTCTCTCATGTGTCATCCTTGTTGTTGTTGCTGTTGTTGTTCTCTCTCTGGTCTATATCATGGCGTTATGTTAGAGTGTTAAGGTGTAACGACGGGCGTTGACGGTCATCACCGCATTTCGAAGAATTAGTGACAATTCCATGGAATATCAGAGCTTCTGAGCTATTTCACCAGGGCGTTGAAGCATTAAGAATGGTGTTGGTGGGCGTTGCTACAAGATGACACCTCACACGGTCCATTTGGACCGCGGATGGTCCATCTCTACACCAAATAACATCCTTCACTGCTAAACAATGCCCACTTTCGCTACAACTCGTACTGATGACGTCACCAATGACGTCACAGATGCTGTAAATATCCCTCAAATCGGGGTCTATACTCCGAGAGCTACAACATAACACATCCCATGACGCATTCGCAACGCGGATGGTCCATCTCTACACCAAATACCTTCCTGTACTGCCCCAAAAGGCTCACTTTCGCTAATATTCCTACTGATGACGTCATCGATGACGTCACTGATGACGGGAACATCCCCCAAATCGGAATGTACACCCCGAGAACTACAAAATGACACCTCCCAGGACGCATTCGGACCAAGGACGGTCCATCTCGACCCCAAATACCTTCCTTCACTGCCCCAAAATGGCCACTTTACTTACTACAACCAACTGCGCATGCGCAGATTGACGCGACTTGCATTTAAAAACACGCCATTCTGACTCTACCCCACACAAGCTTCACATTGATACCTCATACGACCCATTCGAACCGTGAATAGCCCATCTCTAACCCAAACACACACCCACATACCCCCAAAATGCCTACTTACTATACTACGGGCCAGGCTGCGCATGCGCAGACTATTGAGCACGGACGGACCATTAGTGGAGTCAAGTGCTCCTCCACGAGAGCTTCAAAATAAGACCTCACTCGACCCCATTGGATCATTAGGGACTCACCTAGACTCCAACATGTCCACCCCGTATGGCCCTATACACCCATAGCCATGCAGTATAGGCCTATGGGCCTACCCAGGCCTCGGTGACTTTTTTCAAAAATTTCACCGATTCGCTCCGGGACACTTCCTACCGTGTTCTAAATGACGAGACGTGAAAAACAAATCCAAACAACCCTACCGCAAATGTATAGAAGTAGGTTTCTCAGGGGGGCAAACATTGATCCTATACCCCCAGTATGGGATTATATGGGGCTATAGCGTACTTTTTGAAAAATTTCACCGATTCGCTCCGGGACACTTCCTATCATGTTCTAAATGAAGAGACTAAGAAAACGAGACCCCACAACCTATACCGCAAATGTCGAGAAGTAGGTATCCCAGGATGGTCCTATACCCCCCATACCCGATATAGGCGTTTTCACGTAATTTAGAATAAAGTCCGTGTTTCGTATTTTTTCAGGAAATTTTTTACATACACCCACCCTGGAACTAGGGGGAGATAACTCTATTGATAGGCAAGCCCCGTTAAGCCCGGCGATCTATATACCCCCATACCCCATATAGGCATTTTCCCAGATTTTTCGATAAAGTCCGTGTTCCGTTTTTTTTTCAGGAAAAATTTTACATGCACCCACCCCACTGCCTGGATGCCCCTTCACCTAGGCTTCACAGGGATACCTCATACAACTCCATCGGCCCATTAGGGGCTGCCCTAGATCCCAAAACGTCTATTTCCATACCCTTTTGCCACAATTCCCTGCCTGCGCATGCGCAGAATGGTGACAACGCTCGAGCCGCTAATCCAGTCATATGCCCCTTCATGAATGCTTCACATGGATACCTCATACGCCTCCATCGGACCATTAGGGGCTCCCCTAGCTCCAAAACGTCTATTTTCATACCCTTTGGCCACCGCGCATGCACAGAATGCCGATAGTTCAACCCCACACCCAGCCCATCAGATGCCCCCTCACATAGGCTTCACTTTGATACCTCACTCGACCCCATTGGACCATTAGTGGCTCCCTTACATCCCAACACGTCTATTTCCATACCCTTGGGCCACCACGCATGCGCAGAATGCCGATAGTTCAACCCCACACCCAGCCCATTAGATGCCCCTTCACGAATGCTTCACTTTGATACCTCATACGCCTCCATCGGACCATTAGGGACTCCCCTAGATCCCAAAACGTCTATTTCCATACCCTTGGGCCACCGCGCATGCGCAGAATGCCGATAGTTCAACCCCTCACCCAGCCCATCAGATGCCCCTTCACCTAGGCTTCACTTTGATACCTCACTCGACCCCATCGGACCATGAGGGACTCCCCTACATCCCAACACGTCTATTTCCATACCCTTGGGCCACCGCGCATGCGCAGAATGCCGATAGTTCAACCCCCCACCCAGCCCATCAGATGCCCCTTCACGAATGCTTCACTTTGATACCTCATACGACTCCATCGGACCATTAGGGACTCCCCTAGCTCCAACAAGTCTATTTCCATACCCTTGGGCCACCGCGCATGCGCAGAATGCCGATATTTCAACCCCACACCCATCCCATCAGATGCCCCTTCACGAATGCTTCACTTTGATACCTCACTCGACCCCATCGGACCATTAGGGACTCCCCTAGCTCCAACACGGCTATTTTCATACCCTTGGGCCACCGCGCATGCGCAGAATGCCGATAGGTCAACCCCACCCCCAGCCCATTAGATGCCCCTTCACCTAAGCTTCACTTTGATACCTCACTCGACCCCATCGGACCATTTTATCTAGGGACTACTTTTTCTCCGCGGAAGCTTTTTCCCCGAGACCGAATCACCGCCAAAAGCGCGGCCAAACCGCATCACCGCGGATGAATACATCCTGAATACATCCCCTCCAACAATTGGAACTCTCCTGTGCTGGAGGTAGCTTTTGGTCCTTCTGCCGTAACTATACTGCACTTGACCTCTGTGACCCTCCCGTGACCTCCCTCTCCTCCACGTTTCCGCCCCAAATGACCTCTACATCCGGGTGAAAGTCATATCCAAATCAGTTTTACCTACTACTGACGTATGTCGAAAAGATAACCAGGCTACATGGTGTGACGTGTCATTTGTGCTCAAGAATTTCACGGAATATATATTTTTTACAAGATGAGCTAAACTGGTTTACTATATAAAGTAGTTTTTAGTGGTTTGTGACTCATAAGGTCTCCAGAGCCTCCTCCTCTTCACTCACCCCTGCATAA
This sequence comes from Hanleya hanleyi, assembly GCA_036873755.1. Taxonomy (NCBI): domain Eukaryota; kingdom Metazoa; phylum Mollusca; class Polyplacophora; order Lepidopleurida; family Hanleyidae; genus Hanleya; species Hanleya hanleyi. The sequence continues at coordinate 7,815 of JAVTVY010038912.1, forward strand.
AGGGACATCTTTGCACGTGTATCAAGGGAGCCGTTTATCTTGGAGTCCATATTTCCAATGATTAGTTTCAATAAATTGCCTAAAAACATAGATCAGACCATGATAAAACAACAGTGGGAAAACTCAATTCGAATGGTTCTGAGAATCTCTTAAGTACATTGACGTTTTCTTCATGCATCCGTCAAGCTTCAACAATATACCAAAATGTATCTCAATACGTTATGATTGATTTCACTGACCAATGAAATGTTATGATAAGAACAAAATTGTGTTGTATTATTTATTTCATGCAAACTATTATGGCATACCTCCCTTCAGTCTCCGTTCCTTCGGAGTTTTATATCTGAAGCTGAATGCTATATCAAATATATCCATTATCGTCTCAACAACAGTCTCATTCGCCCAATCCGGGAGAGTAAAATTGTGAACACCCTGAAATGCACAAAAATAGTTTGATACCAAAATCTGAGTTATATATGTTGCAAATATTTTGATCGGGAAAATCTGCGCGAAGTTCATATGAAAATGCTCAAGGGTGCTCCTATCCCTATGAATATTCAGGCTCGGTGGAAGATGTCTTTCTTCGGGTCACGTGATCTATCCATATCCGATCGACGATCGCAACTTCGAAGTTATAGCTCAGACACCATTATTTCACGATCTTGCTATATACCCCAATAATGTTCCAGTCCCAGTTTAGTGTCATACCAATACAGTGCTTATAATGGTGCATTCATGAACATGCTTTTTCTTTCTCTGAAAGCAAAAAAAAAATGAGATAAAGTTTAGTTAAGTAAGCGTGAAAATTTTCCCGCTCAACTTGATTCAACTCAAATTCTCTTGAGTCAGATTTATTCCTTTTGACCTGATAACTCACTTAAGTGGAGTTCACTTTATTTTCACCCAACTTGGGTTAATCTCACTCAGCTTGATTGGAAGTACCTCAACCTCCTTGTGCTTTTTCAATCAATTGTTTGGTGGGATCAATTTTCACACTTACTTGACTGAAATTTCATTCTAGTTTTTTTGGGGGGTACATATTTTCCAGTTCAACAATTTACCCACCTGGATGTAGAGTGGATCAGAAATGGCAAAGATATTGGAGCTATCCACCCGAGGGAACCCCGTTTTCTCTGCCAGGAATGAGAGAAAATCCTGTTAAAAAGAAGCAATAATTCTAGTTTTTATTTCGCGAAACCGCATCTGTACAACTAGGCGACACTAAAACCGTAATATCAGAATACCAGTTCTCGATATCGACTGGTTACCTGGGGCAGAAAGGCGTGCAACATACAAAGCGGAAGTTCCTTCAATTAACATTGGTTATCATGAAAACTATACTTATACTCTCCTCTTCACGCTTTACAGCCTGTCTTTAACAAAATATATACCGACTGTTTCGGAATTCACACCACCCATTCATAGTGATCTATCACAGGGTCTTACAATCACGTCGCCCAGGAAGAGCTACAGACGATATCTGATAGGGAGTTACAATCATACCCTCTAGCCAGAGCTTCAAACGATATCTCACACGGAGTTACAATCATACCGTTCAGTCAGAGCTATATATAGACGATATCTCATAGGGAGTTACAATCATACCCTCTAGCCAGAGCTTCAAACGATATCTCACACGGAGTTATAATCATACACTTCAGTCAGAGCTATAAACGATATCTCACACGGAGTTACAATCATGCCGTTCAGTCAGAGCTATATATAGACGATATCTCATAGAAAGTTACAATCATACCCTCTAGCCAGAGCTTCAAACGATATCTCACACGGAGTTACAATCATACCGTTCAGTCAGAGCTATACACGATATCTCACACGGAGTTATAATCATACACTTCAGTCAGAGCTATAAACGATATCTCATATATAGGGAGTTAAAATCCCACCGTCTAGCCAGAGCTTTACACAATATCCCACATGAACATGATGAAGTTACAATCATAGTGTCAAGGTAGAGCTACAAACTATATCCCACAGGGAATTAAATCATGCCGTCCAGTCTGAGTTATAAATGATATCTCACAGGGAGTTACAATCATACCGTCCAGCCAGAGCTACAAAAGATATGTCTCATCATGTACAATTACATCATACACTCCGATCCATAAACGCCGTGGCACGTGGCAACAGACTGATGTTTGTGTAAATGGTGTGTGTCTTTCGGTGGAAATGACCCGGAGATTTATTAAAATATGTAAATATAGCTCGATAATAATAGAAACTATATGCAGTTTGATAACTGCTTGCGTGGAGGGACGGGCTTGTGAAACATGCCTATGGGCAAATGACATCGAACATATTGTCGTTAAAAAAAATCGGTTGACTTGAATGTATCGTGCTATTCGTAAAGCCTGGATTACTTTAAAGGTTTTCAAAGATCGGCAGAGATATACTAAACATTCGGCTTTGAGGAATAAGGTAACAAGCACAGAAGATCAGCGTAACTCATAGCTGGAGGATGCTGTGAAACCTTATGAAAACAGAAAACAGAAAGGTCCACCGCTTGTCTGACGGAGATGTTCCAAACGTGGGTCCAAAAATAATACCATCAATGGCCTTTTCTGATAGTCATTTCCCTAAATTCTATTGTCACTTTTGATAATATCCGAGGGATATTTACGGTGGCTCATAAGTGACATTGACTTTTTTTTTATTATGAATTTTTTTTTTTGCATTATCACCTAGGTGGAAATTATTCTCACCCGGGTGATATTATTATCACCTGGGTGGAAATTATTCTCACCTGGGTGGAAATTATTCTCACCTGGGTGGAAATTATTTTCACCTGGGTGATATTATTATCACCTGGGTGGAAATTATTCTCACCTGGGTGGAAATTATTTTCACTTGGGTGGAAATTATTTTCACCTGGGTGATATTATTATCACCTGGGTGGAAATTATTCTCACCTGGGTGGAAATTATTTTCACCTGGGTGATAATATTATCACCTGGGTGGAAATTATTCTCACCTGGGTGGATATTATTATCACCTGGGTGGAAATTATTTTCACCTGGGTGATATTATTATCACCTGGGTGGAAATTATTATCACCTGGGTGGAAATTATTTTCACCTGGGTGATATTATTATCACCTGGCTGGAAATTATTCTCACCTGGGTGGAAATTATTCTCACCTGGGTAGAAGGAGTTCGCATGAAACAACGGAGTGAACGGCGCTGGTATAGGGTGCATTCCACACCTGAATGATGTGCGGTTAAAAATAGACATGGGTTCGGGTCTTCGGCCTTAAATATATGTGAAATCTTTAAGAAAACCCCTGTAAAATTATATATTTTCCAAATGAGCACACTCATGCCATTATTCCAGGAGGCAAGTGAGCTATTGAAACTGAAAATGAAAGACGTGCAATCCTTCTTAAACCTTCTTCAACTTTTCTGAAAAACTCCTTAAAATATATGAAAATGTGTCAAATTCTACCCGCAACCCAGAGAAAACGTACGAAATGATTTTCTTTGTATGTATGTTAAAGTGTTTCCGTCCAAAGGACAATTTAAAATGGCGAAAAAAACAGGGGGTCGACCTACTCGTTTTTTGTAAAATTTTATCGCCATAAAGGATCATCATTTTCGTTTCCCGAAAAAGTGAGGATTTTGGCCTGCCTGATATTCAATTCCGGAAACGATTAACTCCGTAGTGTCGCGTAGTTGAGACCAGCAAGCAACAACCTGTAACCATCTCGGTCATCTATACGCTGTAAGACTGACCCTGGGATCGTGTGTATCCATGTTCAGCCTACTTTCGGCAATTGCAGCAGGGAATTTCCATAAAGCAATACCACATGACTTCGTCAGCCAATCAGCTAAAGTCTACCGACGTAACCCCAACGTAACTCGCCATTTTCGCGTCATGTGATGAACTACTTGTTCATCATTTCAGATCCACCACACCTCTTGTATGATACGAAAGTTATTCATACCTATATATTTTGTAAGCTCAGGCAATATCTGTTCCAGAAGTGGTATGAATACCTGTAATTTATCAGATTTCTCGAGTCTGTTCACCACCGGATGAAGGCCGAACAGAATCCGGTAAAACACCAGGGGCGTCGTTAGGGGGGGGGGGTCGTCCGGTGCGAACGACCCGCCCCCCTTGGCCGCGCAAAAAAAAAAACAGAAGGAAAAGCAAAAGAAAAAACAAAAAACAAAAACAGAGAAAACAAAAACAAAATAAAAAAAGCATGAAAACATAAAATAAAAAAACCCATAAAAATTACAGATAGAGTGCCAAGACGTGTAGTGGTGTGTAAAAGGCCCGTTTTGTTTGTGTCAAACCAGGAAGTCAAATGGAGTCCGGCATATTCTTCAATATCGATGCGGGTTTATGCGAAACAAATGTGAAAATAGAACCATAGATCTATATACATTGTGTTCAGATTTGTTTCCAAGAAAACGGGTAAAACGCATCTCCGGCAACCGGAGACCCTGGAGCTTCCGGGGCCTAGGCGGCCCCTGGACCCTCGCCTGTCAGGCTGTGACGATCGCTCATGTTAGCTTTGTGTAAATGAATCGCTATCATATTAATTGGTTCTAATGTTCCATCATGTAAAGGTCATCGGTTTTTTATGTGTTCTTTTTATGTGATAAATATAACTAAACAGTCAAATGGATTCTGGCATGAAGTATGATTTTTCCAATATCGATGAGTGCTTATAAATGCGAAACATACGTGAAAATAGAACCATAAATCTGCATACATTTCGTTCGAATTTATTTCTGGGAAAACGATTAGAACGCGTCTCTGGAGATCTGGAACTTCGGAGCTTCCGGGGCCTAAACGGCTCGTGGACCCTCGCCTAAAGTGCTATGATAATCGACCCCCATTTGAAAAATCCTAGCGACGCCCATGAACACCGGATATCGCTCCGCGATAATGGAGACACACGATTCGCAAGCCATCTTATGGATGGCGAAGTGTACGCAAATGCAGCAAGCAAATGTTATATCTTCGTTTGAAGAAATGGTTACGTCCAGCAAGGTGATACTATAGATTTCAGTTATTAGAAAGGGAAGAAGAATTACCATGCTGTCAAAACACAGGCGACCTTCCTTATTCTGAAATTAGGGCCATTTGTGCGAAACCGTGACCTAGTGTGGAGTGCACCCATAGTGACAGTACGTCATGTACATGTACATACGGGCAATCTGTGGCCAAATTGACTATAATATTAATACAATAAAATGAAAATATATAATGATTTTCACCCAGGTGAGAATAATTTCCACCCAGGTGATAATATTTTCCACCCAGGTGAACATAATTTCCACCCAGGTGATAATAATATCCACCCAGGTGAGAATAATTTCCACCCAGGTGATAATATTATCACCCAGGTGAAAATAATTTCCACCCAGGTGAGAATAATTTCCACCCAGGTGATAATAATATCACCCAGGTGAGAATAATTTCCACCCAGGTGATAATATTATCACCCAGGTGAAAATAATTTCCACCCAGGTGAGAATAATTTCCACCCAGGCGATAATAATATCACCCAGGTGAAAATAATTTCCACCCAGGTGATAATAATATCCACCCAGGTGAGAATAATTTCCACCCAGGTGATAATATTATCACCCAGGTGAAAATAATTTCCACCCAGGTGAGAATAAAAAAAAAAAAATACAAAATTAAAAAAATATCAATGTCACTTATGAGCCACCGTAGTAATCCATACCGGGATTAACAATCTACGTGACGGTGACTCTGTACAAGTTTGTGTATCCAAATTCTGTAAGGAATTGGAAACCCTCTTACATACTTACCCCAGTGCCTCCATAGTGATCTCTAAACTGGCTCCCGTTGGTGACAGAGCCCTTGACATCAAGCGTTCGCTACTGAACTCCACCCTTGAGGACAAGTTCATCGACTACCCCAACATATCGTTTGTGGATAATGGTAATCTGTCGTTCAGGGGGGAAATTAGTGAGAAGTTCTTCACGCAGGATCAACTCCATTTCATGGGCGTCGCTAGGATTTTTCAAAGGGGGGTCGATTATCATAGCACTTTAGTAGCCCGAAAACATCGGCTAAGGGGTCTATTTTTTTTTTTTTTTATTGTTGTTGCTGACCCCTTTAGCCCGAATCACATATACAGACCGAAAAGGAAAAAAATAAATAAGACGTCAGTCGCTCGAGATCTTCAACTGCACCAGGCGTGGGGAATTGAGACAAAGGCACGAAAAGCATTTTATCGAATAAATAATATGATTTGGCATCTCCAGAACTTTGATAATCAACTAATGACTCATTCCGTTAGACGAAATCTTCTTCCAAACTCTAATTTTGTCATCTAACTCGTCAAGTTGCCGCCATTTTCAGTCTCATTGAGAGGACGAGATTTCCAACGCGATTGACCTTTCTGACCACGTGACTCGTCCATTTCACCATAGTCAGATCAGAAAGGTCACGATACTAGTGCGCACGCGCGGCCAAGTCTCGTTGAGCTGTAATCTGAGGAAATGGCGGTAAACATCGAAATCGAGCGTTTGTTGTGTTTTCTTCGTCGTCACTAATTTTTTGGAGTCTCAAACAGTCATAAGAGATGGTACATGGTTAAAGAAGCTCAGGTCGGTCAAACTGTATCAAATTGGCATATTTTTTCTCTCCCGTTTCGTTATTTTCTTCAGCGAAAAGCCGCTCTTCGCGACATGAATTTTTATCGCCAAAATTTAACCTAGGCGCGATCTGGGCTGTGATTGGAATGCCACGCCCCCTTACCCTAAATTTACCTATCACAGCCAGAGTTTCTGGGTTAAGCACTTTAGGCGAGGGTCGAGGGGCCGCCTAGGCCCCGGAAGCTCCGGGGTCCTAGATCGCCGGAGATGCGTTCTAAGCGTTTTCCCGGAATTAAATCTGAACATAATGTATGCAGATTTAGGGTTATATTATACAGCTCTGGGACCTTAGATGGCCTGAAATGCATTCTGAGCGATTTCCAGCAATTAAACTAACACGTCATTTGAAAAATATCAGTATTATATTTTATTCTCTTGTCATCTTGAAAACACAATAATAATGCTTTGGGCCGATATACCTCGTAGGCTAACCCAGTGGCGTCGGAACGTAATTGAAAGTAGGGGACCACTATCACAGCCCAACAGGCGGGGGTCCAGGGGCCGCCTAGACCCCGGAAGCCCCGGGGTCCTAGATTGCCGGAGATGCGTTCTGAACGTTTTTCCGGAAATAAAACTGATCATACTGCATGCACATTTATGATTCTATTTTCACGTTTTTTTTCGCAATTATAAGCATGCATCGATATTGAAAACATCGCACCTCATGCCTTCATCCATTTGACGTTCTAGTTATATTTAAAACATACAAAACGATGACTTATAGTTCTTGGGAGGGAAACCAATATGCCAACAGATACGATTCATTCACACAAAGATAAAACAAGGAAATCCTCACAGCCCAACATGCGAGGGTCCACGAGCCGTTTAGGCCCCGGAAGCTCCGAAGTTCCAGATCTCCAGAGACGCGTTCTAATCGTTTTCCCAGAAATAAATTCGAACGTAATGTATGCAGATTTATGGTTCTATATTTTCACGTATGTTTCGCATTTATAAGCAATCGTCGAAATTGAAAATATCATACTTCATGCCTGAATCCATTTGACTTTTTAATTATATTTATCACATAAAAAAAAACACATAAAAAAACGATGACCTTTACATCATGGAACATAGAACCAATATGATAGCGATTCATTTACACAAAGCTAAAATGAGCGATCCGCACAGCCTGACAGGCGAGGGTCCAGGGGCCGCCTAGGCCTCGGAAGCTCCGGGGTCTCCGGTTGCCGGAGATGCGTTTTACCCGTTTTTCTGGAAACAAATCTAAACACAATGTATATAGATTTAAGGTTCTATTTTCACATTTGTTTCGCATAAACCCGCATCGATATTGAAGAATATGCCGGACTCCATTTGACGTCCTAGCTGGTTTGACACAAACAAAATGGGCTAATAACACACCACTATACACGTCCTGGCACTCTATCTGTAATTTTTATGTGGGGACATGGCCAGTTAGGGATGCTGAAAAGTGGGTGGCCAAAAGATATTCGGGCCCCCCTAAATCAAAAGTGGGGGGGGGGGGATGGGACCCTGGCCCCTC
>JAVTVY010038913.1:0-15976 GCA_036873755.1 Hanleya hanleyi
TTGGCCCCGGCGCGCAAAGGTTTCCACCGCGGTGGAAACCTTTACACCGCGCGCCGGGGCCAAAGGTCACTTCCGGTCACGTGAACGGAAGCGGAAGTGACCTCACAGAGGTCATATGCAAATGTCACTTCCGACCTCAGCTAGCGTGCTATAAAAGGGAAGCGGCCTGACCGTTTCATCAGGCACTCTGTCAACCACCAAGATGTTCACTTGTACTACGTGCTCGAAATCATTCACTCGTCTGCACGACTTGCGCCGCCATGAGGCTACCAAGCACGAAGAAACCGCCCGGTATAACTGTACGATATGTACACTGTCGTTTCAGCGCCCGGATCATTTACAGCGCCACACACGTGCACGCCATGAAGTACCCAAGCGTCCATGCGAAGAATGTGGTCGGCTTTTCAAATTGACCAGTCAGTTGCTGCGACACCAACGCACACGACACCCTGTTCGGCAGCCACGTTTGCAGGTAGAAGAGCCCGTAGGCATCAATATCGAAACAGGGAGAACTCCCACCCATCGCACGAGGGACGATGATGATGTCGCCTTAATTCAACAGTCAAATTCCGACGACAAGACCTTGGGCCAGATTTTGTACGACGTGGAGGGTAAAGTACACTTCGTGGGCGAACCCATAAATGTTCCCAGCGATCTGTCACACGAAGACCATCCAGTGAGTGACATTTATCGGCGCCATTGACCCATGATCCGGCACTGTTTCTACCGTCATCGCCCTATTCAAGATGTCTACAATTTCCGACTGACTGACCTCACCCGACTACGCAACTACGTGGAAGCCATCTTCAATGACCAAGCTACGTTCTTCAAATTAAATCTGGCGTTTGGCTATGTGCTGCAGCATAAGGACACAGACCAAGCCCGATATTTTTACCCGAGCAGTAACATCCGGGTATTTGACCAACCGCTTACCATCATTAACCGAGTGTCGCTAGAGACGATGCTGGAGAAACTGGACACCGTGGATCCCTTGGAATGGGCCCAACAACAACGCCCCAACACCAAGTGGACAGTGGAGAGTGTGATCAATGTTACGTTTTTCGTTACCAAGCTGACCGACCACCCCCATCGGCTGAATGCGTCACTCATGCACTGATGAATACCATAACATGCCGTACATACTCTATATGTCTACATGTTTGTCGTTGACGTTACGGAGGTGACCGAAGAGACACGGAGATTACCGAAGATGTCACGGCTCGGCCCTCGACTTGGGGATAGTTGAACTGAGTGTGCTAAAAATAGATCACCAGCTAGCGTGCTATAAAAGGGAGGCGGCCTGGCCGTTTCATCAAACAATCTGTCAACCACCAAGATGTTCACTTGCACAACTTGCCAGAAGATGTTTACTCGTCTAGATAAGTTACGACGCCACGAGGCCTCCACCCACAACGATGCCCGGTATCCTTGTATAATCTGCGCACGGTCATTCAATCGGAAGGATAATTTTCTGCGCCATGAGAGGGTACTCCACGCGGGTGCGACAGTACTATGTAATGATTGTGGTCGACTCTTCAAACGAGTAGGTCAGTTAGTCGGACCCAGTCGGTTTAGACGGCACCAACGTTTGAGGCATGCCCCGTCTCTACGGTTTGGGCGACAACTTTCCACTAAAGAGGAGCCGCGGAAGGTCAGACCCAGTGAAGATGAACCCGGAGAGACGAACGCCACTGGTGATGCGATGACGCAGAGCCTGCCTATACCCACGGTCCAGGAGGGCCTGGATATCCAGTCGGACCCCTCCGTTACGGTTTCGAGTCATACGCCTGACAACATCGAACATTTTCTGGACGAGCCCATAAATGTTCCTAGCGATCTCTTACAGGACGCCCAGCCAGTGAGTGACATTTATCGGCGTCACTGGTCCATGATACGGCACTGTTTCTACCGTCATCGCCCTATTCAAGATATCTACAATTTCCGACTGACCGACCTCGCCCGTCTACGCAGCTACATGGAAGCCATCTTCACTGACCAAGCTACGTCCTTCAAATTGAATCTGGCGTTTGGTTATGTGCTGCGGCATAAGGAGACAGACCAAGTCCGATACTTTTACCCGAGCAGTAACATCCGGGTATTTGACCAACCGTTTACCATCATTAACCGAGTGTCGCTAAAGACGATGCTGGAGAAACTGGACACCGTGGATCCCTTGAAATGGGCCCAACAACAACGCCCCAACACCAAGTGGACAGTGGAGAGGGTGACCAATGTTACGTTCTTCGTGACCAAACTACGGAATATTGCCATCGGGTGAATGTATTCACCCATGCACTGATAGATACTCAGAATGCACAAACATGTATCTGAGGATATGTTGCCTCAACGGTATCCTGGCCTGCCCGACGATGATTAGAATAAACGGTTCAGATGGCACTTTCTGAAATGGAGACTTCTGATTGGACAAGAATACATCTAACGGACAGGAACGAATATGAAACATGCAAATGGTGGCCTCTGATTGGATAAGAATCTTCTTGAATTGTAAATATACCCAACGCGGCTCCCCCAGCGTGGGTATGATGTAACATTGGGGAGAATAAACTATATGAAAAAAACTTCTTGTTGTTGTTGTTCTCTCATGTGTCATCCTTGTTGTTGTTGCTGTTGTTGTTCTCTCTCCGGTCTATATCATGGCGTTATGTTAGAGTGTTAAGGTGTAACGACGAGCGTTGACGGGCATCACTGCATTTCGAAGAATTAGTGACAATTCCATGGAATATCAGAGCTTCTGATCTATTTCACCAGGGCGTTGAAGCATTAAGAATGGTGTTGGTGGGCGTTGCTACAAGATGACACCTCACACGGTCCATTTGGACCACGGATGGTCCATCTCTACACCAAATACCTCCTTCCTCACTGCCCCAAAATGCTCACTTTCGCTACTACTCCTACTGATGACGTCACCAATGACGTCACAGATGACGCGAACATACCTCAAATCGAGGTCTGCACGTCGAAAACTACAAGATGACACCCCACACGACGCATTCGGACCAAGGATGGTCCATCTCTACCCCAAATACCTTCCTTCACTGCCCCAAAATGCTCACTTTCGCTACTACTCGTACTGATGACGTAACCAATGACGTGACAGATGCTGTGAACAGCCCCCAAATCGGGGTCTACACCCTGAGAGCTACAAAATGACACCTCCCAGGACGCATTCGGACCAAGGATGGTCCATCTCTACACCAAATACCTTCCTTTCACTGCCCCAAAATACCCACTTTACTTACTACTCGTACTGATGACGTCACCGATCACGTCACAGGTGACGTGAACAGACCTCAAATCGGGGTCTACACCCCGAGAGCTACAAGATGACACCTTCCAGGACGCATTCGCAGCGCGGATGGTCCATGTCGACCCCAAATACCTTCATGTACTGCCTCAAAATGGTCACTTTACTTACTACAACCAACTGCGCATGCGCAGATTAACGCGACTTGCTCTTAAAAACACACCATTCTGACTCTAACCCACACAAGCTTCACTTTGACACCTTCCACGACCTATTCGGACCCATCTCTACCTCAAACACCTTCATGTACTGCCCCGAAATGGCCACTTTACTTAATACAACCAACTGCGCATGCGCAGATTGACGCGACTTGCATTTAAAAACACGCCATTCTGACTCTACCCCACACAAGCTTCACATTGATACCTCACACGACCCATTCGAACCGTGATTAGCCCATCTCTACACCAAATAACATCCTTCACTGCTAAAAAATGCCCACTTTCGCTACAACTTGTACTAATGACGTCACCAATGACGTCACAGATGCTATAAATATCCCTGAAATCAGGGTCTATACTCCGAGAGCTACAACATGATACCCCACACGACGCATTCGCAACGCGGATGGTCCATCTCTACACCAAATACCTTCCTGCACTGCCCCAAAAGGCTCACTTTCGCTAATACTCCTACTGATGACGTCATCGATGACGTCACAGATGCTTCGGACATGCCTCAATTCGGAATGTACACCCCGAGAGCTACAAAATGACACCTCACACGACGCATTCGGACTAAGGATGGTGCATCTCTACACCAAACTCACCCTCACGCACCCACAAAATGTCCACTTTCGCTACTACTCGTACCGATGACGTCATCAATGACGTCACAGATGACGCGGACATCCCTCAAATCGGAATGTACACCCCGAGAACTACAAGATGACACATTCCAGGACGCATTCGAACCGTGAATAGCCCATCTCGATCCCAAATACCTTCATGTACTGCCCGAAAATGACCACTTTTACTTACTACAACCAACTGCGCCTGCGCAGATTGACGCGACTTGCATTCAATGAAATATATGTATTAAGGCAGTGGACCTAGATATGGACTTAGATATGATTTCAACAGACCACCATAGAATACCAGGCTTTATTTGCAGTTTACTCTGTGTAATAAAATCGTAAAAAATTACAATAAATATTTTCCGACACTGTTCGCAATAGTCTTTCATTTGATGGAAACTTTACTTGAGGGTTTTCATCGGGCCACTAGTGCTCCAACATGTCCACCCCGTATGGATTGATACATACTAATATCCCAGTATATGAGTGTATATGGGTCTATATGGATCTATATACAAGCCTACGCGGTACTTTCAAATTTTTTTCCATCGTATTCTACATGATCAACCTCATAGCTCATAGTAAAAGCCATAAAAAACCCCGATCACCCCTATACCCATACAGGCCAAATATAGCGGACATGATCTTCGCTTGGGAATTGGTCTAGTCCGAGTTGTCTCCCTTGCACCAAAGCGTATAGATGGCGCTGTGGTTTGAACGACGTTATTATCCGGGCAAATTTTGGTCTTGAGCAACCATTTTGTTAGCGTTTTGTTAGCGTCCTGCATACGGAGGACGATTTCACTGATCATTGTGTTGTTTTCTGAGTTGGGGAACATTCTCTGTCGCAGTTTATAACGGAACTTTGTTCCTTTCGGTGTCCGCTGAGATGAATAATGTGATCTGCATCATGCATCGCCTGCATGTCACACGTAGACTGTAATCGAGGGAGTGTGCTGTGTTCGTGCGGACGCATCAATTTGTGTGATATCAGACAGGAAACGTGAAAATTGATATTCTTTCACAGATTTCGAAGTGTATACAGTTCTGGTGAGATGAACGCAGCCTTTATGATCAGCGATTGAACGATAATGTAGGCGAACGGTTGGTGATACCCATATTTTTTAGCATACGAATGCATCGTGATGAAGGCTTCATGGAATGCCGTAGGCCGGTAAGTGGAGTCGACCCCTTAAGCGAACAGCTGTTGCGTTGCCATGAGCAACAACACGTACACATTTGTTGGCTTTACATAGCATCGGCGGGAACAGATGCCGCTTTATTGAAAAATAACACCTCTTAGGCAGCAATCTGGCTAGCAAGGTAAGCCTTAACACTTATATTTTCATTGGATGCAAGGTTGTCTTGAGAAATATATCTCTAAATATGATTAATTATCGATTGTCTATCACGACAAACTAACACTCGGCTGAACAAATATCACCAATATGGCGGCCGTCCGAAGCTCGAAGACAGAAAATTGTCAAACTTCACAAATTAATATCTCAACAATTAGAACATCTTACGAGCTGATACTTCAGGACTAAATCATAAAATATCTGTACTTTCTAACCTTAGGAGAATTCGTCATGAAATTATTTAGAAATAGTTCATTCGCGCACTTTTTGTGACGCACTAAAACGAAGTTGACAGTTGTTTTTAGTATTAGGCTGCTATGGTGTGCGCGAAAAGCCGACTCAAATATAAAAATCTATTTTTCCGTAAATATGAAACGTACAAACTTCTTACGTCAGGACAATGTTCTCCTATATATGTACTTCCTATTTCCTACAGGAATTTTCCGTAGAAAATTTATAAATGGGTTAAACTTACAAAAAATGTCCGTAGGGGGGGTCTTGAAATGTCTTGCCAAAACGATGTCAAAATTACCGGCAGACGATAAAACACCAAAAATAAACAAAGCGGGCTGTGTTAGTGAGGCTTCAGAATGTGGGTGTTTGTTTACATTCTGCAAATCGAACTAATTTTAAAATTAACCATAATATGTACTGAGTAGGTAATAATTAAAATTTTCGCCACACTACCATCTATTTATCCATGTTAAAACACCAGGTACATTGGAAATAAAATTGATTTTCTTGGCTAAACAAATACGTGTAAACTGTGCACTGATTGACCCGGGTGAGTGGGTGGGTTCAAATTGTCCGCCATTTTGAAACACACCACCCACAACACACACAAACAAGCCGCCATTTTGAAAATATGCAAATGAGCGCCGGGGAAAACCCAGAGACCTCATTTGCATATTTTCAGATAACAACAGGCCGCCATTTTGAAACACACCACCCACAACACACACAAACAAGCCGCCATTTTGAAAATATGCAAATGAGCGCCGGGGAAAACCCAGAGACCTCATTTGCATATTTTCAGATAACAACAGGCCGCCATTTTGAAACACACCACCCACAACACACACAAACAAGCCGCCATTTTGAAAATATGCAAATGAGCGCCGGGGAAAACCCAAAGACAAGGTGAAATTGTCCACCATTTTGAAACACACCACCCACCACACACACAAACAAGCCGCCATTTTGAAAATATGCAAATGAGCGCCGGGGCAGGTGCACTTGTCCAACATTTTGAAACACACCACCCACAACACACACAAACAAGCCGCCATTTTGAAAATTAAGCCACCCTTGGGGAAAAACCCAAAGACCTCATTTGCATATTTTCAGGGGACAACTACAGGCCGCCATTTTGAAACACACCACCCCTAACACACACAAACAAGCCGCCATTTTGAAAATATGCAAATGAGAGCTGGGGTGAAACAAGTGCAATTGTCCACCATTTTGAAACACACCACCCCTAACATACACAAACAAGCCGCCATTTTGAAAATATGCAAATGAGGGCTGGGGTGAAACAAGTGCAATTGGCCACCATTTTGAAACCGATCACCCCTAACACACAACTACAAGCCGCCATTTTGAAAATATGCAAATGAGGAGGTGAGACAAGTGCAATTGTCCACCATTTTGAAACCGACCACCCCTAACATACAACTACAAGCCGCCATTTTGAAAATATGCAAATGAGGAGGTGAGACAAGTGCAATTGTCCACCATTTTGAAACCGACCACCCCTAACATACAAAAACAAGCCGCCATTTTGAAAATATGCAAATGATATGCACTCATTGACACCGGTGTCAATGAGTGCACATGACCTCATTTGCATATTTTCAAAATGGCGGTCACAAACAAGCCGCCATTTTGAAAATATGCAAATGAGGTGAATTTTGGAAAAACCCAGTGCAAGTGCACTCATAGGCCACGCCCCCAACCCCCTCGCTCCGCCCCAAATGACGTCAAAAAAGGTTCTCGCGCATGCGCAGTTGAGGGATAAACACTCCAAAGACTTGCTACCTACTACTGATGTGGTCGCGTCATTAACCCTATCTGGCCTGGGCGATTTGGGGTGTATCGCAGCCTGGGGGGCGGGGACGGAAAGTGCCCCCCTATATATTTTCTCTACCACTAAGGCTAGAGCGCTGAAACTTACCACACAGTATCTTGGGTTCAAGCGCAATCGGGAAATATAAGAAAATTCAAGATGGCCGCCATGATGACGTCACAGTGACGTCATCTTCTCGGAAGTCATTTTTCGACCTTTTTGGGGTCGATTTTTCGAAATTTTCATTTTTCCGATTTTTCTCTCGAAAAAAATCAAATAAAATATAGAATAATTAGTTTTGCATAAATAAAATACTTTCAAGGCCTTTTAGGCAAGGAAAATGTGAAGAAATGGAGCGAAAAGATTGAAAAACAGGACTTTCGCGGATATCACATGGCCGCCATTTTGAATTTATCCATGATCATGATCCTCTGCCCGGGGGTATATGAAAATAGGCTCAAAAGGACCCCAATAAGATAAGCTTTAAAGTCACTAAGTTTCAGCCTCTTCGGGTTTGTCGTTTCGGAGGAGCAGAGAAAATTTCACTAGGGGGGCACTTGTATTTGTATTTGTCAGTGGGGCTATATGACTTCTTTCCAGTATGCATCGTTTTGTTCCACCCGTCTAATGTTGCATTTCATTAATCAGTATGTTTTATCTCACCACTCCGATTTTATCCGGCAAATTACCATGATTACCTTGTCCCACGAGAATACACATGCGTATGGACAACATATCCGACGTCTGGCAGCTTAGTCATTCACGGCAGACAGTTCACCAATGCCAACGAGTGATTGAGTGAATATGATTTAACGTCGCTTTCAACTATATTTCAGTCATATCACGACGTTGGGTCCTATTTCTTTTCACACCCGGGAACCACACGGGTGGTGTCCTACTCCTTTTCGCACCCAGGAACCCCACGTGTATCGCAGTTAGTCGCCTCTTACGACAAGCTGTCTGGGGAGCTGAGGCCTATTCTTACCATGAACTGCGGTGTGCACGACGACATCCCAGGTCAATCCCCGGGAGCCCCACGGGACCCAATACCAACGATCCTCTACAGAAGCTCTTTGGCTGGCTGCATGCTCTTTAAATTTTCTCTGCGAGCCAAAGGAAATACTGAATTTATTTTAAACTTCAAAGTGACCAATCAAATGATTAGAACTGGAAGATGTCCCTCGATGACCTGGAGTTTCTACAGAAATCCAGTGAACATGTTCAAAGAGAAGACTGTATGTTTTGTTATAGATGTAAATGAGTGCGATCATCGGCCAAGTGTGTGTGGTGACGGTTCTCAGTGCATCAACTCTATAGGATCATACTCTTGTCAGTGCAAACATGGATATAAACAAAGTGGAGGCGCTTGCCAAGGTAATAGAAATGGTATATGATAGCAGTGTGCTCAGATATCAAACGTGACAATGTATAAAGGAGGTATTCGGTTTGGCCGTATTTTTGTCATTAGTGTGTTGCGTTTATGAACCGAAATACTGAATTTTTGTATTCTGACTCATTTATTTATTTATTTATTTGTCATATTTTCAAACAGCAGACCTGTCAGTCCCGAAGCTCAGTTCTCCCCAGGTCTGCTGATATATATAACGATAACAATACATGATAAATTCAATATAAACAGTAAAAAATATATACATGTAGTTACATCATATAAATCACATTATAGAAATAAACTGATAAGAGTTTGGAAAATATACTCAATATAACTGTTGTAAAATATTTTCTTAAATCGTAAGAATCGCGTTATATAAATAAACCGATAAGAATTTTGGATAATTATACTAAAATATACTCAAAAATTATGATCAGTTGTAAAATATGTAGTTTCATAGTATAAGTCGCATTTTATAAATATACTGACAAGACTTTTGGATAAATATAATAAATATTGAGAGAGATATATATATGTATAAGCTAAAAGTGAAAAGGCCCAGATTAGAATTTAAAACTTGGCTTTATAAGCCCCTTAAATTCATTAAGATCGATAGTTTCACGACATTTTGACGGCAGTTTATTATAAAGTTGTACAGCTCTAAAAGAAAACCTTTTCTTCCCATAGTCAGTTTTGGGCTTGCCGACATGCAGCTTATTTTGACTTGAATGACGTGTGTTATGACTGTGGGAATTTTTTGAAAGGTTGAACATATCTGATAAAGATGAAGGTGCGAAATTTTGTACAGCTTTGAACGTTAATATACACACCGTATCGTTCCACCTTTTGTCGAGTGGTGCCATTTCAGTTCATTAAAAACGTCAACTGTACACTGTAAAAAGTGGAAACATGTTTAACGTTTCATTTTGAGATGGGTAACATGTGAGATGCTTCATATTGCTACATGTTTCACCCTGTTTTTCATGAAAACATGTCTCAAAGACGTAAGATTACAGCTATTTGAGGGTTGTGACATGTTTCACTGGCGTTGCCGTTTCGCTATAATGACCCGAATAGCTGTTTGAAACATCAAAGCCGAAACACGTACAACCAAGTCGCAAAGGCGACATGTCTCAAGGAACACAGTATAAAAGACAGATAATGCTGTCTGGTGCATGAAAGCACCAGTTTCCAAAAATTTATTTCTGGTCTTTAGCGATCGTGAATATATCTGTCGGTATTGAGAATAAACAGACCGACCATCATTTAATTGAATTATTTGCATCGTAATATAACTCTTCCAGGCCTAGGGTATTTGAGCCCTGCCAAGGCCTTGGAAGAGACTTGCCACTGAATATTTTTTGACTTCTTGAGTCTAAAAGCCCCCACAATATATCTTGGAGTGCGCTCTGCTAGAAAATGCAAAAAAAAAATCCAATCCTTGAACACTTCACAGTTACGTCATATTCTAAATATGAATTTTTGGTCGATTTTTCGGTCAGATTTTCCATTTTGTTTATTTGTGCTACGTTCTCCGAAGTAAACTACAGGGTATATTAGGGAAGAATTATCTGATGTGGAATAAAATAGTTCACGCATTCTTTTATCCACAAAAACAAAATCGCGAAGAAAAAGATATAACATCACTTTTCTGGTACCCCACATGTCCACCACTTTAAATTTACCAATGATCCTTTTCTGGGAGGGGTATGCAAATAGGGACAAACTGACTCAAATATATTACGCTGTAAAATCAAGCTCCTAATAATTTGTTGTTTCGGAGATATGACGTAGAAAGTTTGGTGGGGGTGAGGGCATGATTCTCCTTCATGTTCGGAAGGGTTAAGAGTAGGCCTAATCTCGTTAACCATTCATACCAACAAAATACACAGCAGCGTTGCTATAAAAAAGAGTGACATTGATGGGGCATCAATGAGAGTTCGCGCTGGGAGAAACAACAACTGTGTTCTCTATGTGACCAAAGCTATACATCCAGTATTTTAAATGTCTGCAGCGCATCAGAAAATTTTCTGGACGTATTCAATACGATTGCCCTATATATGATTACAACATTGCGCGGGATTCGGCCATTGTGTGACACAAATGACACCAAACCAGGCATCTTCACATTTCAAGTTAAATACTACACTAATGTTCCGTCATTTACCTTCACCAGTTGTTCAAACTGGGAAATGGACGTGATATCATATAGCCAATCAACATAGAAACTTGCCAACACAGTGCAGCGAGGATTTTCTTTGATGTCAGTCTGTGTTATTTCCAAATATGGCAAGTGGTGGTTGTATTGATGTTAACTTCTTTCGAATAGCCAATCAAATCTGAATTTTAAAGAGGTAATTGCACTTCTCCTAATATGGATCACGGAGCTATGACATCACCAAACTCGTATTCTGATCAGAAATTGTGTTATGTTCAGCCAAGGCAACTCGTGTAGTGTTCGACTTGGATATGCGAAGTTGAAACCAGGAGGAGAGAGGGGATATTATTTTTCATCGTTATGGAAATATTGAATATTGTTGGTGTGTGAAGCAATGTTCCCCCTTCCTCACTGACTGTGACCACTGTTGCAACAACTCGAGACGAGTCCAGGCTCCGTTATTTAATAATCATCTGCGATCCGTATTCCATTCCCCGAAACTGAATGGAATTTCAACGACTCTTTGGGCAGAGATATTTACCGCGAGCTGATAAATCAGTTTCAAGTTACAGACATTCATCTATCTAAATTAGCAAGTATGGTCTATATATGTATGTAATATAGCACCCCCTGTTGAGAACTTCTTCCTGTGTGCTGGATTAGGTTGTGTCATATCAACACACCGATGTGGAACTTAAGTAAATTATTATTATTATTGGTTAATACCTGAATGTAAATGTACCATTTCACCAAAATTTCAGCACATTATTATCATGGGCAATTTGCACGCTATGATAAATTGGTTCACATCAGGAATTATGATGTACCGAACTTGTATCTGCCTGGAATTATCATATTCATTGTTAACCTGCCGATGAAGCTGGTCTGTTATATATGTTCCTGCCTGTAGCCTATGATTATTGTTGGTTCATACCTGAGTTTGAATTCCGTTGAAGATAAGAGAATAAAAACTGATGCAAGTTGAATTTAATAAATGTTTCGTGTATTTTTGTTTCTTTCACAGGCGATCTGGCGATCTGATGAAACATGTAATGGGAGATAGACTATTTTGAAACACTTCCAAGTTTGAGACATGTTCGGACCCGTTTCGCTTGCGACATGTCTCAAAAGTTGGGACAAAGTCATGTTTGGGCTTAGACGTTTCATTTTGAAACATGTAGTCGACCGTAACATGTTTCAGATTGAGACAACACATGTTTCACTGTGCAGGATGTCACATGTTTCAAACGGACACGTGTTTAACGACGACATGTCTGATATTGAGACATCATTAACACACATGAGGATGACACGTGTTTCAAATTGAAACATGAAGCCGTTTCAAAATGAAATATGTGCGTACAAACATGTCCCAAAAGTTGGGACAAATTCATGTTTCATTTTGAGACGTTAAACATGTTGCCAATTCTTACAGTGTAGGGGTGTCCATACGAACATCGCGAATAATTTTGGCAGCCCTTTTATGGAGTTTCACAAAAATGTTAACATATTTGGCATTGGTGCCTGACCATATGGAACTGGCGTAATCAAAATGAGGTAAAATTATGGAATTGAACAACACCTTCCTACAACTAACAGATAAATATCGTTTAACTCTGTTTAGTGCACCGAGTTTTGAAGAAATTTTCTTAGCAACTTTGTCAATATGAATGTTGTACTTAAGTTGTGGATCAAACCATAGGCCGAGATACTTGAATTGACTGACACATTCTATGGCTTGTCCCATTAAACTTAGCTCGAGTTCCTGGTTATTGATTCTCTGGTTGGTACCAAACAGCATACACTTTGTCTTCAGTACATTAAGTGACAGTTTATTGTTTGTCATCCAATGTGAGACAGAGCTCATTTCAGTCTTTAAAACATCTTCTATAGCTGACACCGTTTTGCCTTCTACGATCAGCGCCGTGTCGTCAGCATACAGCACAGCCTTTGACAGGTTGGTAACATCACAAATGTCATGAAAGGCCCTAGAATAGATCCCTGGGGTACACCAAATTCTATCCTAGAACTACTAGATTTACAATTCGACAAAGTTACGACCTGTGTTCGATCTGATAAATAGGATCGAACCCCGATAATTCAGTATCCAATACACCATAACTCAATAACTTGTTTAAAAAAATGTGATGATCGACCGTGTCGAACGCTTTCGTCAGATCAAGAAACAAAATGCCCACCATATTTCCTTTGTCGATGGCCCCATTTATGAAATCTGTGACATAAGCTAAGGCGGTTTCAGTGGAGAATAGTTTCCTGAAACCCGACTGCCAGTTACCCAGTAACAGATTTTTGTCAAGATAAAGACAGAGTTGGTCGTTTACAATTTTTTCTAGAATCTTTGACAGTATTGGAAGGACAGAGATGGGTCAATAATTGTTAACATCATCTTTTCGACCATTTTTGTGAACAGGATTGACTTTAGCAATTTTCCAATCACAAGGCACGACCCCAGTTTTGAAAGATAGGTTACATATATAAGATATAGATGACGCAATATATGGGGCGGAAACCTTCAAAAGACGTGCTGGTATATCATCTATTCCAGTCGTGCTGGTATATCATCTATTCCAGACGTGCTGGTATAGCATCTATTCCAGACGTGCTGGTATATCATCTATTCCAGTCGTGCTGGTATATCATCTATTCCAGTCGTGCTGGTATATCATCTATTCCAGTCGTGCTGGTATATCATCTATTCCAGTCGTGCTGGTATATCATCTATTCCAGTCGTGCTGGTATATCATCTATTCCAGTCGTGCTGGTATATCATCTATTCCAGTCGTGCTGGTATATCATCTATTCCAGTCGTGCTGGTATATCATCTATTCCAGTCGTGCTGGTATATCATCTATTCCAGTCGTGCTGGTATATCATCTATTCCAGTCGTGCTGGTATATCATCTATTCCAGTCGTGCTGGTATATCATCTATTCCAGTCGTGCTGGTATATCATCTATTCCAGTCGTGCTGGTATATCATCTATTCCAGTCGTGCTGGTATATCATCTATTCCAGTCGTGCTGGTATATCATCTATTCCAGTCGTGCTGGTATATCATCTATTCCAGTCGTGCTGGTATATCATCTATTCCAGTCGTGCTGGTATATCACCTATTCCAGTCGTGCTGGTATATCATCTATTCCAGTCGTGCTGGTATATCATCATTCCAGTCGTGCTGGCATCTATTCCAGTCGTGCTGGTATATCATCTATTCCAGTCGTGCGTGTGCTGGTATATCATCTATTGTCGTGCTGGTATATCATCTATTCCAGTCGTGCTGGTATATCATCTATTCCAGTCGTGCTGGTATATCATCTATTCCAGTCGTGCTGGTATATCATCTATATTCCAGTCGTGCTGGTATATCATCTATTCCAGTCGTGCTGGTATATCATCTATTCCAGTCGTGCTGGTATATCATCTATTCCAGTCGTGCTGGTATATCATCTATTCCAGTCGTGCTTGGTATATCATCTATTCCAGTCGTGCTGGTATATCATCTATTCCAGTCGTGCTGGTATATCATCTATTCCAGTCGTGCTGGTATATCACTTCCATTCCAGTCGTGCTGGTATATCATCTATTCCAGTCGTGCTGGTATATCATCTTATTCCAGTCGTGCTGGTATATCATCTATTCCAGTCGTGCTGGTATATCATCTATTCCAGTCGTGCTGGTATATCATCTATTCCAGTCGCTAGTATATCATCTATTCCAGTCGTGCTGGTATATCATCTATTCCAGTCGTGCTGGTATAAGTTATCATCTATTCCAGTCGTGCTGGTATATCATCTATTCCAGTCGTGCTGGTATATCATCTATTCCAGTCGTGCTGGTATATCACTCATTCCAGTCGCTGGTATATCATCTAGTATTCCAGTCGTGCTGGTATATCATCTATTCCAGTCGCGTTGGTATATCATCTATTCCAGTCGTGCTGGTGGTATATCTGTCCAGACGTGCTGGTATATCATCTATTCCAGTCGTGCTGGTATATCATCTATTCCAGTCGTGCTGGTATATCATCTATTCCAGTCGTGCTGGTATATCATCTATTCCAGTCGTGCTGGTATATCATCTATTCCAGTCGTGCTGGTATATCATCTATTCCAGTCGTGCTGGTATATCATCTATTCCAGTCGTGCTGGTATATCATCTATTCCAGTCGTGCTGGTATATCATCTATTCCAGTCGTGCTGGTATATCATCTATTCCAGTCGTGCTGGTATATCATCTATTCCAGTCGTGCTGGTATATCATCTATTCCAGTCGTGCTGGTATATCATCTATTCCAGACGTGCTGGTATATCATCTATTCCAGTCGTGCTGGTATATCATCTATTCCAGACGTGCTGGTATATCATCTATTCCAGTCGTGCTGGTATATCATCTATTCCAGACGTGCTGGTATATCATCTATTCCAGACGTGCTGGTATATCATCTATTCCAGACGTGCTGGTATATCATCTATTCCTGTCGTGCTGGTATATCATCTATTCCAGTCGTGCTGGTATATCATCTATTCCAGTCGTGCTGGTATATCATCTATTCCAGACGTGCTGGTATATCATCTATTCCTGTCGTGCTGGTATATCATCTATTCCTGTCGTGCTGGTATATCATCTATTCCAGTCGTGCTGGTATATCATCTATTCCAGTCGTGCTGGTATATCATCTATTCCTGTCGTGCTGGTATATCATCTATTCCTGTCGTGCTGGTATATCATCTATTCCTGTCGTGCTGGTATATCATCTATTCCAGTCGTGCTGGTATATCATCTATTCCAGACGTGCTGGTATATCATCTATTCCAGTCGTGCTGGTATATCATCTATTCCAGACGTGCTGGTATATCATCTAT
>JAVTVY010038914.1:0-17531 GCA_036873755.1 Hanleya hanleyi
AGGTACGTGATCTTATTGTTTGATTCGACGCATCTGTGACATGCGAGTGGCTTTCACCGCTGTCATAGTTTCGCTTCAGAACCCAGTTGCAGTTTTGATTAACCAGTATTACTCGCGCGCACATCGATTGCGCAGCTTCCTTTGGGCATATCCGGTTTACATGTACACTTTACAAGTTCGTGTACTTTATACTTACGTTAAATTTAACGTCTTAACTTCCTATCGTTATTTATGTTCAAAAAATATTTATAAAAATTTAAAAAAAAAAAATTTATATATAGGCCCTATTTATATCGTTTTATATATATTTACAAAGGTTTTAACAATATATTTGTGTTTGACAATATTGTCACAAACGGCGACTTTATATTTTGGTTTCACCTCTATATATTTGACGTTGACAATATTGTCACAAACGGCGACTTTATATTTTGGTTTCAACTCTATATATTTGTCGTTGACAATATTGTCACAAACGGCGCCTCATACCTAAATGTGACGGCCGTATAAAGGCTATAATAGTTACCGTACCAGTATACTGATGTAATTGTTGCTGTTGTTGTTGTTGTTATTAGTGACTACTATTAACAACTCAAACGGGGATGTATTTATGATGAACAGATAAACTTCTTCTTCTGGAGATTTCTCAATCTCAGTTTTGGAGTTATAACAATTTCTTGTTCACTTGTGATCACACGAGCCCCTCCCACCTGTGATGGTTACCTAGCTACAAAACCTTTGCTTTGTAGGTGGACGTGGCTGTTTTCCCTACACACAGTCATTCGAAACTACAGCCATTCCTGGCAGTGAGCTAATGGTTACCAAGTACTGTCCCGCGACGATAATCTGTGAAGTACCGTTTCCTGGCTGAAAATACGAGAACACAGGTCTTCTGAAGTATCGCCAACAGTAGATGGTGTGTGCATGTTCCCTGTTGGAATTTGCCAGGGCAAATGACTTAAATGGGGCGAGTTAAATGTTCAAGTTATTTATCAGTTAATGCATCACTCAAACAATTATCAGCATGCAGTTTTATCATTTTTGCTGATGGGGCATGTTTTTAGGAATCTTTTTTCCAGATGCTGTAAGAAAATTAAAGTGGCGTCCAGTGGATATATAGCTGAGTGCTATTGCAGTTATTTCAGTTATTTCAGTAGTAGAAGTAATATATCATCATACCTAAAATTGAAGTAATATTGCCCTTGTCTCATTGATAGTTATTACATGTATTTGGATTTCACTCATCCCAGGTCAG
The DNA here is from genome assembly GCA_036873755.1 of Hanleya hanleyi. Taxonomy (NCBI): domain Eukaryota; kingdom Metazoa; phylum Mollusca; class Polyplacophora; order Lepidopleurida; family Hanleyidae; genus Hanleya; species Hanleya hanleyi. The sequence goes on from JAVTVY010038914.1 coordinate 1,256, forward strand.
CATATTTCTAACATTGTGTTTTTTACACCCCCAAGTGCATATACTTGACTATAATTAATAGGCAGGTAATACTCAGCCTATGTGGACTAGAGGGTGAGAATGATAAGGTGAAAGTTAGTGTACAAGTGTGAATTGAATCAATGTCACAGTGACAATTTGGAGAGCTTGGAGTGACTTGAATTGTGATTGAATTGAGTACGAGTATTTGAGTTTTGTGGTACATTACGGGCAACTGAAGAAGAGCAGTACGTTTTGTTTCTTCATCCCAGTCTCGGGATGAGAGTTCATTCTCCTAAAGCAGTTAAGTATATAGGCTTGATTTGAATCAAAGTATCACAATATATGTACCAGGTATAGGAGAGGTATGTTTCTATCACAGTGTTTCCATTCAAATGTGCTATTTTGCACCATGCACCCGCAGTTTCACTTTGACCCTACCCCCATGCAGGTTTGATGGTTTAATTTAATTTTTGACGTTGGAGGAAATTATGAGATACTGAATATTGATTTTGAAGGAAACTTGCAAAATTGGCCTGTTTACCATGGTCAGTTCATCCTCGCCAAGCTAGGGTATTTCTATCCTAAATACCAGTGGTACACATGGTAATGAATCTTGTTCATAGAAATTTGAAACTGTAAATTTCAGCCAATCAGCAAAGGAACATCCTATGTATATTGACCAATGTGATCACTTATTTCACATAACCATTTTGTTACAACAGATTCGTTTATATTAAAAGTTGATGAAACGTCACTGTGGTCTGCTATGTAAGATGGTCAAGGTTTTGGCTCAATAAATCAACCTTGATGTTGTGAAGATGTGGTTAGGTTAGTTAGGATTCTTGCCAATGTACAAAGCATATGCAGCTTGCAGAAGATATGATGAGATTAGAAATGGAGTACTAAAGTGTTTGTCATGCCAACAAAGTTAAGGTTAGTTTTTCCTCTGATGGAATGAGACAGAGCCTGTTAATTCATGCCAATCTGTGTTGAACTGCTTGTGGTAATGACTTGTAGGTATTTGTATTTGCACTCTGAGTAGGATGGGCAGAGGACGGTCATGTCGGTAAGAATGATGTCAGGATTCTCATTCTGCTGAATTGTTTGTACAAGTGACAGATTACAGTAGAAGGCTACTTTTGTGTTTTTTGTACAATAAGACTGCACGGCACTGTATATATCGTATACAGAGGATGAGAAATAACCGATAACATGCGTTAAGGAGGTACATATAATCCAGAGGTCAACTCGGAAATCAGGGACTTCAAATATTATTTATTGAACATTTCAGTATGTAGTCAGTTAACTGACGAACAGAGCCAGTCCCAAGGTGTGTTCCATGCCATGATGATCTCACGGTGAAACCTATTCTTATCGAATGCATAGATTCTAAGATTGTAAGAGATGTTTTTCGAGCGATTACTTTGGAAGATCTTTTTAGTCGGGTGAGGGAGGATTGCATCTTGGGTTATTTGAGAGAAATCGGGCTGTTACATAACTTTTAATGTGTATATGTTTTAAAGCGTTGGATTATTAAGTTAGTGACTTGAGTACTTAGAATTTTGTTTGATCGTCGCTATAAAGCTGAAATATTGCTGAACGCGACATTAAACCTTATTTTTCTCTCTCTCTCTCTGTGTAGTCAGTTAAACTAGAGATATGAGGAACTATTCCAAATATATCTGGAATAGTCTGACCTACTGGCTTTGACATTTGAGAGCAACATTTCTGCAGCTACACATGTAGTACACATAGGTAATAGTGGCCAGTATGCCAGTTGATTTTTCTCCAATCTCTAATGACATGATGTCTTTTGTCTGATTGGGCCTCTGACCATTTACCAAACACTTTAGTATGGTTGGGTTTCATGCCATTCATCAACCAATGAGAGCACTCAGAAAGTGCACCATATCATGCATTGTTCCAGAATTAGCCAATCTTGTTTCAGTAGACCAATTCCCCACAGTAAAACACACGGTCCAGGAGTATATATAGGACAGAATTGAATTGCCGGTGGTGTTAGGACAGAATTGAATTGCCGGTGGTGTTTGGACAGAAAAAGGTGTAGTCCATTTGTGGGCATGGTCACGTCAATGTGGGTAGGGTGATTTTGTGCCAGTGGGATACAGTGCATCTATTCGCTGTATTTCAAGTGTTATTGTTCGGCTGGAAGTGTCACAGGATATAGCTCTGGCCTTGGGCCCCACGCTGAAATGGGCCTGTCATCGAACACTTGAAAGTGGTCGGGTTTCACGCCAATTGCCAACCAATAAGAGCACCCGTAAGTAAGCATGACATAGCTACATTTTGGCATTGCCAGTGGCAGTTTCAGTAAGAATCATGCTTCGCAGTCTGTTTAAGTGTGCATTCATATCAACATGAAAACGTGTTAGCCATATATAGTGGTCACGGCATTTGGAACAAAAATTCACCTTTTAGGTTTAAGTAGGATGCGCAATTCCTTAGTATTTGCCATTCTCAGAGCGAATGATTTCAAGCATTTGTAAATTAAATAAATTAATAGGCAGGTAGAATTCTTGGTGGGTGAATGTGTTTAGACACATTCTAGTGGCCGAATTCTGGCGGGCAGATAGGGGTTTCAGTTAGGAAAGTTTGTATATGAGATAGAACTCATTCGGTGGGTGCCACCTCGACGAATTCCCGCGGGGCACCCGGTTATGTGGCTGTCCAATCGATGTGTTTCCCAAGGGACGTGCAGTCTACGTGATGTGTGATCTTCACTCGATGTGTTTCCCGATGGGTGGGTGCCACCTTGACGAATTCCCGCGGGGCATCCGGTTATGTGGCTGTCCATTCGATGTGTTTCCCGAGGGACGTGTTGTCTACCCAGTGTGGGTGTGGGTAGCGGTAAGTGTGTGCTGATCACTCTATGTTGTCACCCCTCCTAGGGTTTAGGAGCGTGGGTGCTACGGTATCTAATGAGACAAAATATGTATCATACTGGGGGGTTGCTGATGTGTCATTACATAGCAGACGGTCAGCACTAAAAGTATATATCAGCCCGCTGGGATTTGGTACACTATACCATGTAAGTTAGCCAATAAAGCCGTGGCCGTCTTCATCCAAACCTCTAAATATGCTTTGGTGTGAGTTTGTTTAATTAAGGGCAATATCACTAGAATAATACTGTTTATCCTTTAAAGATAAACCACTTTATTCTGTATTGCCTGCCCAGTTGGAGTTGTGAGATTTACTGGTAAGAGTAGCCCCCCTTGGTGTGATAGACTGCGCAGTTGTCATGTTGTCGCCACATGATTGAATTGCATAGGCAATTGTTCCTGTTGGGGGGTCCTTGAATTCATCGGCCTCTCGCGTCGGGGTTTTGTGGAACACACACACGATTAATTTCGTCTTCACATTTCCCTCCCGCCCACCCTTGACTTAGAAAATTAATTAGTATTGTCTATTGCAGTTAAAATGCACGCATAATGTGGGCCCAGCTGTCGTGGGTATCTTATATTGGGCAGAACAATAGCTGTGATGAAATATTCTGGTTTATGTATCTATCATATTTGTAGACTTGGTGTATGCCCTGGCTCAAGAGAATAGATGCTGCTGTTTTTCTCTTCTCTTGTATTTTGTAGGTACGAAGAGCAAGTGCTGGAACTAGGAAGGAATCTCCTGAGTTAAAGATTTCGTCGAAACAGTTTGCAGTTGCCAAATTTATTGTACGCTTTCGCGATTGACATGGTTCAAAGAATACATTTGTAACATTGAACAATTATGTGTGCACCAATGTCACGGCTTTCTCATCGGTTTTGTCATGTACATTTTACTGTACGCGGCCGAATTCTGGCGGGCAGATAGGGGTTTCAGTTAGGAAAGTTTGTATATGAGATAGAACTCATTCGGTGGGTGCCACCTCGACGAATTCCCGCGGGGCACCCGGTTATGTGGCTGTCCAATCGATGTGTTTCCCGAGGGACGTGCAGTCTACGTGATGTGTGATCTTCACTCGATGTGTTTCCCGATGGGTGGGTGCCACCTTGACGAATTCCCGCGGGGCATCCGGTTATGTGGCTGTCCATTCGATGTGTTTCCCGAGGGACGTGTTGTCTACCCAGTGTGGGTGTGGGTAGCGGTAAGTGTGTGCTGATCACTCTATGTTGTCACCCCTCCTAGGGTTTAGGAGCGTGGGTGCTACGGTATCTAATGAGACAAAATATGTATCATACTGGGGGGTTGCTGATGTGTCATTACATAGCAGACGGTCAGCACTAAAAGTATATATCAGCCCGCTGGGATTTGGTACACTATACCATGTAAGTTAGCCAATAAAGCCGTGGCCGTCTTCATCCAAACCTCTAAATATGCTTTGGTGTGAGTTTGTTTAATTAAGGGCAATATCACTAGAATAATGTACATATGTCTAGGAGCACCATACATCGGACAATGAACGCACCAAATAAGAATCATTCTTCGGCTAGATATTACACTGGCAAGATCAACGCCAGAATGACGCGAGTATCCAACCGCTCGACGACCAAAGATCAGGAGGATTCCCGCTTCACGAGTGTGGAAGTCGATACCATCAACGGAATGGCAGCCCTCTGAAACCACGAACTTTTGTCATTGTCGTGTGATAATCAAAGAAAAAAGACCGCGTCGACACAACTGCGGTCAAGCAACAAAGCCGCTACCAAGCAATTTTGACGCTAACTAAATGGAAAGGGCAACGAAGGAGAATGCCTGGTGTAACGTCATGATATTACGTGAAGACATTCCAAACGTCATATAGCCTTTGATCTCGGGTGCTCTTTTGATATCAGTGTGCACGTCACAGGCATCACGGCGCTCTCTGGAAGTCTCATGCTGTGTTCAGTTTATTTTTTTTGAGCATTTGACAAAGTCGGACATCCGAGGAAGCCAGTGTTAATTACTGTCAATATTCAAGATGAGTGCACATGGGCGTAGTCAAGTGAGGGGGGTTCAAATAGGGTGAGAGGGGTATCCCTCTCGCAGCCTAGAACTTTTTGAACTCAAAACCGGCCATGTTAAATGTTGGTTGGACTGGTGCTATCTAAGATAGGACTTATAAGATTGCGGTCACAGAGAGTGGGTGGGGGCGCTCCGCGGCCCCTGTTATGGAACTCATAAAAAGAGTGACTTCGGGTCTAGGTTAGATTTTAGATTCTTTGTGAAGATTATCTGCGAGTTTGTATATCCCTTGTTTACGAATGAAGAAATACTTAACAATTAAAGTTGAGTAAAAAACCTCGAAAAAATTGTGCTGAACCGACTTGTTAATGGTTTTTGTTTTGTGCTATTCTAAGATAGTGTAATCCCAAAATAACGAAAATACTGTCATGTATTAGTTGATGTGATTAGAGCACACTGCTAAGATCGGAGACGATCGCAGGAAATTAACAGCACACCGTCATATTCATCCACACTCATTGTGAGTAGTTCCTGACTGGACACATATAGTCAGAGTAATCTAGGAACAACAAATGAACTGTCAAAGCAAACAACAGATGGCGTATTTAACAGATTAACACAGGGCCACGTATCTTTAGATAAGTGAATGTTCACAGAACAGGTGCGGTAGAAGTGCCAAAAAATAAAATATTACATATACAAGAAATTGTTCAATTGGCATGTAGTACAATATTATATTGTATACTCAGAAAAATTTCAAGGCACTGAGTCTCATCACTCTCGAATAAGCGGGTTGCAAACTAGTGCATTCGTGCAAAATCGCAAAATTTGGGGTGAAAACACCTATTTCTTCCTAGAAACATATGAAGATAAACGATAAGCAGAACCAGCTTGATACAGCATACTATAATAGGTAGTCGTAGACCAAATCTGGTTCTGGTTATCGTTTATCTTCATATGTTTACAGAGAACAATAAGAATTGTTTTCACCTCAGAATCAAATATTTTGCAAGAATGCATTAGTTTACGGACCTGTTACTCGAGAATGATGAGACTCAGTGCCTTCAATTTTTCCTAATTATGCAATATAATAGTGTACTGCATGTGAACAATTCCTTGTATATGCAATATTTTATTTTGGCACTTCTACCGCACCTGTTCTGGGGTCATTTATGCATCTAAACATACATGATCCTTTATTCAATCAACATTATTGTTTAATGACACTTAAAGTGACACCAAATGATTTGAGGAATCCACAAATGAACAGAGGACGGACCAGTGTATATTTGCTATGACGGCATACATAATTTACCTATCGAAAAATACAGGACTTTTCTTTCTTTCGTCATTAACTAGACCGCCAGCTTTTATTTTGTAAAGAATAAAGCGGTCGATCGTAGACCCGCCGAGCGCTGACGGACGATTAAAAGGGTTCAGTAAAAATACATCTGATCCGTCTGCGCACGGCTTGCCATCCTCCCCACAGCGCATGCTCCATTTTACAGGCTCATTTACCATCCCTGTCTCCAATAGCGGAAGTTGACCTTTACTTCGTTGATATGACGTATAGGGGGAAACCCACGTACGCGCGGTTCAGTTTGAATCCGGCCGAACAACTCCTTCAGTTTTGTCCAGATAAACAGGGAAAATAATCTCCAGATAATTCTTTTTAACGCTAGGTCAACAGAGATATTATGCAGACTTGAAAAGTAATCGAAATGTTCGGTAAACATCTATTTTACTATATATGGTGTCACTTCCGGCGATGTGCGCGAAGGCCCCGCATCCAGTCCAAAAATCTGACTGGTAGATTGGGTATTATTAGATCCCCAGCGAGGTGGTTGACGGCTTGTTGCTAATAAGAATAAAGTCTAATTTTACAAAAAGTACAGAATATCGAGAATGACTTATGGTCATAATTACTATGCATTATTTCATGGACTTCTAGTTGTCAGTGGTCAGTCGCGCAACCAGTGCAAGGACCATATGTTCACCCTGTGCCGTAAATCTCGCTCCATACAGTTAAGATCAGCGAATAAAAAAAAATAAAGGCACCAATACCAAGTCAAGCAAATGCCGGTGTAATGAATAAGAATGTCTCGGTGATTAGTGTCCATTTTCCCCATCCTTTTCTATTGGAACAAAGGACGGGCACTTGTCCCCAATGTGGAGAAAAGTATCCTAGCTGGGTTAGAAGATAGGGGCCGGACACTCTTAGCCACCGGGCATTCATATCCTCCACACCGGTACACTACTCTTATTCATTACCATACTTGTACTTTAACTTCGGTTCAACATTATCATACGCCTGATGCATGTCCGGCGGATACATTTCATGTTTTTTCTGTTGTTTTTTTTTGCATTTTATTATACTGATATTGTCCAAAATGAAGAAAAATGCACATGGAAGAGCTCTAGTAGGAATTTTTAGGATTGCGGAAGTCTCAGTGTACGGACGTAGGAAGTTTGGAGTACGGACCATTTCCTTCAGGTTTCTTGCAGGTTCCCATAACTGTTCTATCTAACTTTTGTATTTATCACAAAATTTATATTTATCTTGAAATACATCAAACGGCTATTAAATATATTTAAAAGCGCAAATGCCGCTTGGTGTAGTGTAGCTTTCTCACGAATTTATCGTAGAAATACATGCTGTGGAAAGATATATCAGTGAGACTCCAATGGTGTCAATGGGCTCCGTGAGATCGCCATATCCGTTTACTCTGACGAGAGATGACCTCGGGTCAATTTAGTGGAGGAAAATATCCGGGTAACTCTGCATTCCTTAAAAATCATTAGACAACACCCATTAAAGTGAACTAAAATAGCATGGCAATTCCACTCACCTGTGTAGTCAAGGACAAAATACCCGTCGGATAATTTCCATGCGAAAAGGTTCTGTTCATTTCCAACTCAGGATGCCATATTTACCTTTTTCTATTCAACCAGATCCCTGACCCTGCTTATCCCTCAAGTATCCGTCATGTAAGACGAAGTGACGTGAATTTACGAGATTTCCAATGGTAGCAAATGGGGAAGTGGTCGGCCATTGTTCCATATGCTAACATGTGAAGTCACGTTGAAAAGCGGTATCTTCTCTTACATGAACTTTATCACAGTTCATCACAGTTTAGATTCAGGAGTCTCACAATTGTAAATGCTATTCTGCACGGTTGAAACTGGCGAGTTGAAATATATACGCACGAATTATACCAAACACATTGACGGATACCACGATATGAAACTTTTCAACAATAAAAAATTCAAAATACCTACTACGCCATCAATTTCGTATGACATCAATCTCACACGTGGTAGCCATTCCAGTACAACGAGCGCAGACCCTATTTTGCGAGTTCACGCCGTAGACAGTTGTCCATCTATATGCGGCTTACATGAAGGTCAAACTATCTGACGCGAGTTGAAAAATCTATGCCGGGATCAGTAGTATTTCAATTTGAACAACAATATTCACTGCCAGACTAAACTATTGAAATAACAATAGCAAACGCGCGCCTGCTATAGTGACCGTCATGTAAGACGTTGGAAGGGTTATATGGGATGTTTATCAGGACAGGGCGACCCTGCTGTCTAAAAGAAGTTTAAAAAAGGTCGTTTTCCCTCTATAAATCAATTCACATAATGAATTCAACAACATCCTCTTGAGGCGCACACAGATATATCCCCATGAAATGGTGGTAAAAATATAAATTGTCATCTATCTAATTTGCATGATAATAGGTCAAATATTTGTCACGCTGATGAAACAACATTGACGGGTTCTTCAAAGGGCATATCAATTTCAGGACATGAACAATAGATAGATTAATGTGATTAAAGTTTTGAAGCATAGGTTCAGAAGGAATCAAAAATTATTGAGCAAAAACGACCTTCTTTACCTCCATTTTAGAGAGCGGAATCGTCCTAACATGTTCAAGTCTTTGCGGCCATTCAACTGGATGCCAAGCTATGATTTTCATAGATCGAGTTTATTTTTAGGCGTAATGGATATATTGGACTTTTTACTGTTGACAAGTTTTATATCATACATATCTGTCAGTGTATTTGATATTATTCGCGAGTATATATATTCGAACTGACCGGAACCTAAACTTCGAGAGGTCTTCTCTATTCCACTTATACTTATCTACAAGTCTTCGTGCTTTAAAAATGGGTAGAAGCTGGGAACGGGTTGAATGGAAAATAGCAACTCAACTTGAGTGACATTCACTCAAGCATAAGAGTGGAAATTGGTCGCACTCAAGTTGAGTGGACTTGAGTGGTTTTAACTCAAGTTGAGTGAAAAGTAACTCAAGTTGTGTGAAAAGTAACTCAAGTTTGAGTGAACCGGTACGTTTCACTCAAACTTGAGTGAAACAGTTCACTCAATTTTTTTTAGAGAGTAACCAAGAGTGCACAATATAGCTGCACAACTATGAGAAATTGATTACGCATCCTAATCTGTGATGAAATCGGTGCTGGAACAGCTGAACAACTCTATAACAAATTGTCATACCAGTTGCGCACATTGCATTGCCAATTACCTTCATTATGATGATTCACGGGACTATTATGAAACGGCATAGCTCAGAGGGTAACATCAACTCCACAGATTGGAGGGGTCGTGGGTTCGATTCTCGCTGACGATTAAATTATTCTTTCTCTTTCGTAGGGGTTAAATACTATATTTTCATTTCTGTATTATAAAACCAATTGCTCATAAAGTCAGTTGTAAGTACATGTATTATCAATGAGCCAACATAGCTAAGACGTAAGTGCAACTCCACGGATTGGAGGGACGTCAATTCCCGCAGACGGCTAAATTATTCTTCCCTTCAAAACCTATTTCCATATATGCGAATTGGTCGGGGGTTAAGCTAAACATCATAACAAATTGTCATTTCTGTAAGTTCTACAACATAATTCGGCAGAAGTTGGTGAATCGTTCCTCTTACTTCTGAAACGTAATTGTTGCGTTTGTTGTTATGATGAATGATCTATATTTCTATACCAAGTGGTAGTCATTTATAAGCATAATGATAATGCTTTAGTTGTCTACGTATTACCAATTTTTGAATATTATCTAAATTTGGTAGATAAAATGATAACATAGTTGGAACGGAAAGAGGGACGGAAGGACGGAGGGACGAACGTGTAGCTAAGTATAAACTTAAAAACATGACGGTTCATTTGTTGAAATGTTAAATTTTCATTTGCTCTTCGAAGCCACTGTGAAATCACTCCCAAGTTTGAAGTCGATCGATCGAATTTTTCTCGAGATATCGCGTTCACAACATGGATGGGACGGATGGAATCTAAGATGACCGACGGCGGCCATCTTGGATAACGTAGTTTGGTGAAAAACAATCCCAGCTATGCTCTCACTCATGTGAAGTCACCTCCCAAGTTTGAAGTCGATCGGTTGTATTGTTCTCGAGATATCGCGTTCACAAAATAGCTGAGACGGACGGACGGACGGGTAGCATTTCCAAGGGGGGCAAAACGTCACAAGAAGAAGAACAACAACGCCAGCCTCTGGTTGACTAAAAAGTCAACTAAAATAGCAAATCGAGGTGACCGCGTTGATAACCAGTTATTTGGTGAGTTAAAATTAAAAACCGTTCACCCTGTCTTTTCGTTTGTCTTTCATCGTTTAACCGTTAATGTACCGTGGTAATCGTATCACAACTCCAAAAAACAACGACTGCAAATTTTGTTTCTACATTTGTCTTCCTTCCGGTACGGTACACCATCACTTATGCATACTTTTGCATGACTTTTTTTTGAGTTTTGAGTATATTGGCACGGCACGGCTAAATAATTTGCTCTAGCTAGCTCAACGCTCCATTTCTTATAAATAACCAGCGACGGGACAATAGTGACGTTATAAATGGGTTTCAAGGAACAATCCGCGGGACCCTGCATGAGGGAGCACTGAAAAGTAAATCGCTGAAGCGCACCCTTACGTAAAATATGGCCATTTGTAATGATTCTCTTTTATTTCTTAAAAAACCTCTACATCTTTCAGCTTCACCAGGTGAAAACCGTCAATTCAGCTAGCGTAAATGGGTAATTGTTCAGTGCCCTCTGACAGCGTTAATGTAGAGGTGCGAAGCAAAACGTCGGTCTAATGGACGCTTGGTATAGAGCATGGATACGACATCGGTTCACATAGATTATTAGTTGTCGCCATATCCTGATTAAAAATCCGCTTGTAGAGAGAATACGATTATCTTTATAAACCTAGGGCTGAGCTATTTCATGAAAAGCAATATTATTATTGGGATGACCTTCCCGTTCAATAAACCAAAAAGGGACAACATATGAAAGTATACACTGAAAAACATGACAGTTCATTTGTTGAAATGTTTAATTTTCATTTGCTCTTCGACATCACCACTTATTATTTTCCCGCCTCCAGCAGTTTCTCTGCCCTGGAAAATAGAAAATGTGACAGTTATTATAGTGAATAGGTTTACCAGAAAGCAGCGAGTCAAATCATGATGTCAAGTCCTTATAAATGACAACTATTATTGATAAAAATGAACTTTCAAGGGATTTCAAGGGATTTTGTGTTAAATGCCGTCATTTTCATCTGACGACGATACAGCTCACCAATCCACAGTGTACGAGTTGTCATAGCGACACAGTTCACCAATTACCAATATACGAGTTGTCAGAACCGTTCCATCATAGCTCTCTAGATGTGTATCTAATACCGCTTATTCCGGTGATAGGGGCCGTGTGGTCATGTCATCCAAGTTGCCACATGGACAGGCACAATAAAAGCGTACCTGAGATGCAACACATATCAAGAATCGTTAGATTCTTGGTATGTACTTTAGAATAGTTTAACCAGAAGACTATACTGTGATGTCGCGTGGCTCTGTCAGTATGTCGGCACCTCTTCCCACTTCCCTTATATGTGTTGTAGTTCGACTGTTCAGTACAATTCATTCATCGAAATCGTAGCGACAATCTGCGTCTAGCCTTCAAGTTGAGCGTGAACAGTCACGTTTCACGCGCCAAGTTTGCAAGAACCTGGACACGACGATCGCATTTTGCCGAGTGGATGATATTTATCACCAATTGAAGATGCGTGTTAGATAGATGCAGGTTAGTTTCTTTGAGTATTCTTGCAAGTACCAGGTTACCCCACGTTGAGTCGTTTACTCCATCGGAAGTCAACGATGCTCATCCGTTAACGCCAGATGAGTTGTTTGAGCTGATCTGTCATCACAGCTCTCAAGCAAACGTATCTAATTTCGCTTAAGCCGGTGCTAGGGTCCGTGTGGATACTTCATAGTCGCCGCATGAACATCTGCAATAAAAGCACGGTTGAGATACTAAGGCTGCGTCTGAGAATCCACCGTATTCTGGGGTCTGAATGTGACGTACCGAGGGAAGCTTTCCTGCAGAGCCATATATTTGCTTTTTAGTCGCCAGACGTCGTCAATCTTTCCCACCTCTTGCATATCGCTCCAATTTATGGTATACCGAGGATGAAGAGAGAATGGTTTGGGTTTCGCGTAAACGACTAGCTTAGATGTTCTATCTTGACAAGCAAGTTAATCGCCATCATAAGAAGCTACACATTCTTGCAGAATTAAGTTCCGTGATGGAGCCTACATTGATATAATGCATAGACTGCACTATTGTGCCCTAAAGGATGCTCTCCAGGGATTCTTCTCTACGACAGGGAATAGACCATGAGCCCCTTTTCGCCCACCAATTGTCGTAAAGTCTTCATCGACGCACAATTCATTGAGTAATAGCAAAAGTCTTCAAATCTCAAAACAATTTGCTAAAATAAATCGCAAGACGATCACTTTGCTATGCATCCTAGATCTACAACAAGAAGGTAGTTTGAACTTTCGCTTTTGAAAATTTATTCACCGATCCTGATATTTGAATTACTAAAATTGGTAGATCAAAGACGGCTTTTTGGAAGCTTTGTTTCCGGCCTTTCGAGCTACTGATTACTTAATAATTCCAAAGTTGGAGAAGGGTATTTCGAGGCACCGGATGTGGATTTTGGGGATACTGAGTAAGTAGTTCAGTTGATTATTTCGAAGTATGTACAGTTTTTATTGCCAAACATGCTGTTCAGAAGACAAATATTTCGATATATTTGTACGGTAATTCAAAACGATGGCGGTGATTGTATACCCGAAACTATCAAAGGCGTAAAATCACCAATTTGATGGTACTGAAAATAGAGGCTCATCTGACGAAATTCCCAAAGTAGCCGTTGCGAAGTCAACTTTTTCGAAATACCAGGCATTTCGACATGGATATTACATTTTTCCCTGCGACAGTTTCCACCGCGACATTAACCCCAAGCGACATTCCCCCTCCCCCCACCAGCGACATCCCCACATCATAGCGACATTTCCCCCCATTAGTGAAGTCTTGAACCTTTTTACGAGTGTTTTGTCCTTTCTTTCTGAAAAGCTGAAGTCTGATTCCTGTGCCAATTTTCGTTTCTGATGAACGCTGTGTTGCGTATATATATATGCGATATTACTAAAGTTTCTTCTAAATGTCATTTGTGGGTCCTATCTACCATATTCGATGATTACGGTGTGCATTAGGGAGTAGTACCCGATGCGCAATGTCAAAGAGAATCGTTGCAATCAGGACGACTTTGGGCTTCAGTGGATTATTTGATAGAAGGCTTATTTGGAGAAACGTTCGCCACAAAACTACCTTCAGTAAGGTAGTACTATTATAGCATGTTAAACATCCATCTTCAGCACATCGGACGCTTCTTTCTGAATCCATGCCGCTACATTATGCTCGGCGTGTCAGTATACCCTTCGTGTATGTATATGAATGGGGCACTATGACATTTTGAGCTGAATCACCTATCTCTTCCTGTAAACGTAAGAAGATCGACGACGACCAGAAACCGCCTTTTTCCACAAGTACCTTTTGGAACACCGAGTGGTTTGTATAAAAACTCAGTTTACAGCAGCTGGATTTTCGAGGTATGGGGACGGGGCGAATTGGAAGTTACCAGAACCGTCTGAAAAATGAGATGGATAGGAAGGTGAGGACACGGGCGGATTGACCAGCGTTCTACACCGGTTATTCTGGAATATTACTGTCCAGAAATGGGAAGTTTAGGCCACTATGTCACACTTGTAATTGGATCTCTTGTCGAGGAACCGTTTTGAAAGGAGACTATTTATTTTAACGGTGCGACGTTCCACCGGAAGTGAAGACCATGACGGGTGTTCCGCCGAAAGTGAAGACCATATAACAGGTATTACACCGAAAATAAAGGCAGAAGAGGAGCTGAAGACTCTCATGAGCAGAATACTTACTCTTTGCAGGCTGGGTCACAGAGGCTTGACAGAAGCAGAGCAATCACGTGACATCCAACTTCACACGCTTCTCCCACTATACCACTGTCAGCCAGTTTTTTTGCAAGCTTGGCAACTGTCAAATATAGCGATAAGACTCTCAAATATTCACTTATAATGTTTTTACTGCCAAATATCACGCTTACAATCTAAATAATGGCGAACTGTTAAACATGACGATGGTCGTCTCTAATGCTCTCTGCTTATGGTGAACTAGGGCAAAATTGAGACGGGATACCGCTTTTCAACGTGACTTGACATTTGAGCAAATGGAAAAACGATCGACCACTTGTTCATTTCCCACCATTGAAAATCCCGTAAATTCACGTCACTTCCCACTTCTCAAAATACCCGCTGTTACTGATCAACTGCCGAATTTTGCTGAAGCCGTTTCATATACTCGCTGTTAAAGGAAATGGTCGCATACAGCGATATGCGAGTCAAAGCCTTGCTGCGAGTGGTGAATTTGCCCAACCTAGCGATACCAATGACAAAGACCCAACGACTGCCAACGGTGCACTATCAGTGTAATAAAGCGATGGCAAATGCAAGCGTCTAGTTTGTCATTTTTTATATATTCAGCCGTCGTCCATTAAAGAATTTCCGAGTCCATAATCCAAAGACCTAATTCATATAACAGCATTCGCATCAAATTTAAAATGAGCATTCGAAATATACGTAAAAACATTCTAGTTTTCTGGAAGAGAGCGGTCAAATTTTTTCACTGATACCAGCAAAAAATCATAAAATTCCCCCAAATATCAAATCAGTATCGCTTATCAGTTTTCTTGATCCAAATGATTTTCGTTGTAAATGATAATACATGATATTCACTGATCAATGTTAGTACTCACTGTTCATGGTAAACTGACGATATGACCGTCAAAGCAATATGATTGTCAAATGTAGCGATGCCGAACACTCACTATTAGTGATGAATTGTCAAATATAGCGGCGACAATGTTGAAGGCGAATTGTAAATGTTTTTCAAATTCTCCTTTTATATTCTATTTAGGTTGATTAGTATTACAAATATCGACCCAACTTTTTCGCTTGGCTCAGTTTGAAATATCTTGTCCGCTCAAAGCATCTGAAAAGTCGGTACCTAAAGCCCAGCTGAATTCAGATCTACGAACCGTCATCGCTTGCTTATCTTTCCTTGAATATGACGTCATGTCAGACCACCCGCCCGGTTAAAAACTAGTGCCAAACAAGGGCAGAAGGTCGATGCGTATTTGTATTTGTCAAATCGGTCGGGCTTGAGATTCCAACTTTGAGACACTTTTCCGGGACCACTAGGAAATATAACCAAACTATGTGGATTATTAGTTTTTTAGGTTTTCCCCCGAGTGTATGAATATTTACGACCCTCCCTGGAACTCATACACCCTGAAGCGTCAGACGAAGGGCCTATGAGCTTCAGCGAGGGTCGTAACTTTCCATACACATGGGGGGAAACCTGAATAACGAATTTCTTATCCCTCAAGCCTTTTTATCTTATAGCAAAAATATTGAAAAATGTCTATCATTTAGAACCAGCGGACCATTTCTGTTACGAAACTATCCGCATTTTTCTACTCATGTCCGAGAAACGCGCCACAACACAATCAACATCAATCCATTTCGGACTGTTTCGTTCGGAAACCAACTTATATTTTTTGAACAAATGACAATTTTTGGACACTTCAGTAAAAATGATGCAGTACGACTTTATTCCATTAAATGTTGAGGAGTGGGCGAAAGATATTCCATAAATATTAAGATATGGTCAGCTGAACTTTCGAAGCGAGAGCGCACGTGAGTTGTTTTTTATGCACCCTAAGTAGCAAGATATCACTCGAGGTGTATGATTTATACGACCCGTCCTTTTAACCAATCACAATCCCGAAATTGAATACAAATTTGCTTGTGGGATAATAAATGCTGATATATACATCATTAACTACGAAGAATATAATATGAAAATATTAAAAAAATTGTATTTCACCTTTAAATATTCAACGTTA
>JAVTVY010038915.1:0-16737 GCA_036873755.1 Hanleya hanleyi
ATTGCAGTACAATAGTAATCAGGTGAACACTTTTCAGGGTAAATAACCTAGTCTTTGGTAAGCATATGTGCAGATTGGTATCACAAAGATTGGTATACACAAGATAAGAACAAAAGTGAACAGTTGAATAAGGTGAGTGCTTTGGATGCTTTCAGACCGAAGTTCAATATAGGCCGTGTACGTCTTATAGCAAGGGTTTCTTTAAATAGTATTTCTGACCAGTGTTTGGCTTTGTCTATTTCTTTACAATTGTTTGTGATTAGAGGTTTGAAATTGGAACTGTTTTTATTAGAAAATGAGTCAGGTAGTTCAAACATGCTGTGCAGATATAGAAAACATTCACATTTAACAATGTGGTCAAAAACACTACCCACACCAGATGCATGCTTACGGAGTCGTTCAGTCAGGCATCGGTCCGTTTTTCGTATGTACTCAGCATTACAACCTGGGCATGTAAATTTGTATATAATCAAGATTTTGTATTCGTCAGGAGTTTGATATTTAACTGAGGTATAATAGCTAACTTGTCTAGTTTGCAATAAATATACAAAACGTATACCCTTTTTAAGATGCTTTTTAATTTTTGACACACATTTTCGCGCAACACGTTCACCAAATTGACCTAAATATGGCAATCTCAGCCAAATCCCAGAAATAGGTCTGAAGTGGTCTGTGGAGGGTTACTTTTTTGACTAAACCTAAATTTCTCAATCAAAGGTTGTGCATGTTTTTTTGTAATCCATTCCATAATAATATATAACTAAGTCATCTTAGTCCCCATTGTTAACGAACATCGCGAGGAAAATTTATTTAGGAATACTTTTGATCGCTTTTCACCTTGTTTAACCTCAAAAGCTCCCCCTAATCTATCTTTCTAGGTTGTATCCCCGCCTAACATGAACCCTAGCACACAAAGAACAAACTTAGCATGGGTACCCATTTGTATCGAACAATGCCACCACAAGTTACATGTGCATCCATGGTCAGCCGTCTACAATTCCTGTCACTGGATAGGATGTTTGTAATAAGATAACAACACTGGAACTGAAACCAATTCAGTTCTATTAAAGTTAACGAAACTAAATAAAATGTGATCATAAGTTATAGCAATAGAGAGTTTTGCAAGCACAAACGAAATGGAAAGCAAACAGAAAAAAGTATAACAACGAAATCGGCAGAAGTGTTATTGTTAGAAAAACATACGTACTACAACATTGCAAGTCGGTAAAATGGTTTAAAATATACATCAGAAAACAGAAAGTGTAAACCGACAGAAGTACCTGTAACAAGCACTGTGATATCATGAAGTTACTTCGAATAGATAGAAGGGAACAATAATTGCTAAAACGTATTTCATTATTTAAACAGTATATTTATTCACAATAAATGGATTGTGATTGGTGAACAGCCTTAGCCTATCTCAACGCCTCTCCCAATATTATAAATTACACAGAATGATAGCTTGATGGACAGAAATAACACTAACATATTTACAAAGCATAGAAAGGCGCATCACTGTTAATTTAACAACATTCAGACAAAAAGTAGTAGTGACAGTTGATAGTCAAGAAGTATTATCATATTCCATTACTCCCATATTCATAGATCGACAATTCCATAGCAGTGTTGAACCAAAGGGTCCTAGCACCATGGATGTATGAATCAGGGTACGGTTAAAAAATATTCTCTATTTTCTTTGAACTTCCAAGGTCCGTGCTTTGAATCATTGCAAGAAAATTTGACCTGAGTTAATCAAAACCGTATTATTATTTATTTAAGGTCGGTGTCAACAGGATCCTTCTGGACTGTCACAGGCTGCCAGTGTGACAAGTACATGTACGTAAATCCCAACTTGCAAATACACCTGGAATTCATAATATAGATCTATGTTATGTTACTTAAAATACAGCAGTAAGTATAGAGAATGCTCAGTTCATGCTAAAACCAACATTGTTACAGATAGAAGGTTATCATTCAGAATACTCAGTACGTATGTGCTAGACGAATACGGTCCTATACGGGAATAATAGATCAGTAATTATCAGCAGCGACGGGAAAAATATTATAGGCAACATACCGTCGCAGATCCTAGAATCTATTTGCAAGTATGTACTACACATCTCAGCCGGCGAAAACATTGTTTATACAGCTGTACCAGGGTGGACATATAGCCACCAACGGTCCTCTGCGGTACATCTAGGGTAAGGTTACAGTGAAGACGTAGCCACCGATATGGTACCATACAGCTGTGTCCCATCGTCTACACCAATTGGAAACTTAGATGTGTATGTGATTTCACAGGCGTGTACCTGAATTCACAATTATTTCTTTCAGTCACACCAGCAGATGTTACATGTGAACCATCCTTGGCTGACAATGAACCAACAGGTGAGTTTGTCCACACATTAGTGAATAATACGGTTGTTTGTATATATGTTACTTGTTTGTTTGTATTATATGAAAGAATTACTGATATCCAGACTCCTCCCACTTGAGACTAAAGAAATTCATATATTTCAACTTGAGCATACCCATCAACTTAAATACCACTCAAGCGACTTTTAACTGGTACAGGTAATTTCGGACTGACGGCTATGAAGAGAAACAAAATCGCCGAGCATAGATCAACCAATGTATTCATGGAGAATGTTCACAGATGCTCCAGAAATTTTTTGAATTACTGCAAACCATGGTCATGATATCACAGAAGTACTTTCACTACAATTCTCATGCCGGAAGCCAATGTATACCAAAACATCCCAAATTTCTTATCCGACCTATAGCTAGGACAAAAAAAAGTGATATTGCAGTTATGCAACCTGGAAACTGGAAACTGGTAATACGATATTGTTATAATTATTTATACCCACTAATTCTCTGTTTGTATACCTGCTTACATTATTGCAATGTTCAACCCAAATAAATTGAAATTTTGCGTACACCGAATAAGTAACGAATGACCTCATCAATGATATATTCCATGCTTGTCACATCACAAAACTCTTGAACATGTTGGTCAACTGTTATTTTCAGAGAATATTTGTCGTACTATGCTTGTCTGCGTACGCCTTGAGTGTATTATTCGTACTGAAAGAAAACACAAATAAATAAACATAGCCACCATTTTATGCCCCCAGAAAATTTATTAGCCAAGAAGTGGACACCAATACTGATTTGTTGTCTCAAGTATATATTATATATACCCAATACTATGTTTAGCCACTGAAAAAGAGGATTTATAGCCAAAAAAACTGCACTATATATACTACTCTATTCCGGTGTTTGAATTCGTTTGTATCCGGAAAGGTCATATTCTCGGGCCTGGATGTAATTATAGAGTAGAAATAATCAAACCAAACGTGTTTCATAGTCAGAACTCTTGATTCACTCGACAGTGATCATGGACGCTGTCTACACATGGAGGACAGCAGATGGAATATATTCGGCTTTGAATTCTAAAAAGTTCCCTACAGTTTCGGGCTGTAGTTATTATATATACCAGAACATACGTGTTTTAGTGAATTCTGGAGTTTTTATTAATGTATGCGGCAAAACTTTTGCAAATATGTATATTACTCTTTTGCAGAAATGTATTAAACTTGTCAAAAAGTTAATTTAATTTACATCTATCGAAAGGTTTTAGACATATGTGGAATAATTACTACTTCTGTTTTATGCACCGACTGCTTACCGTTATCATTTTGGCGCCTTTTTGACAAAGGACAAAACTGCCCAGAGTGATAACATAATCACTGTTGGTATCCATTCCCTTTGACCTTGAAATGCCTGGAGACCGAGCAATCCCTCACGCCTACATGTCCGCGCTTTAACTTTAAAACCATTACACACAAATAGATGTATTTCAAGACCAAAACGAGAACAGAAAAATGAACTTGGAGTGTTACAGATTTAGTACGTCATCTCGGTAATGACGCTGGCTAAAGCTGAAATCCGTCCGCTTCCAGTAGAGAACGATTGTTTGTTGGATAAACTGCGCCAGCTTTCGCCTGCGTATCAGTCCAGTGAGCAGGTGGTCACTGGAGTCGATAAGTCGTGAATCCGGCTCTTCATTGTGTGAATTGACAACACTGAGGACTTAGAGCACAAACCATCGTCTCCAAGAAATAGTTTTTTTAATCTCTGTGTCAAAAGACTCCCCCCCCCCCCCAACCATGCAATGCCATGTTGAAACCGAACATTCAGGGAGCCATCCGTTTCCCTTCCATTAACTCTCCTGGCATTTATGTTACATATATAGAAAACTTATATGCTGAATAACGTTTATTTGACAGATCTTGAACAGTCCATTAACATCAGCTGAGTTTGAGCTGATCTGTCATCACAGCTCCCGCGCTAGCGTATCTAATTCCGCTTAGGGGGCATGGATGCCTTGTTTCCCATCACTGACTTTTCAAAAAGTCAGACGGGCGGTCTTTTTTTATTTTTTACTTTCGGAAGGGCATAGGAACGGTTCATTTCATCCAAGAATCCACTGATATTAAGATAGTGATAATCTAAGTTGGTCCTAAAGTGGTATATGTACAATTCAATAAAGTTTCATTTTGTACACAGTTTTACTAGAGATGGAATAAATACTTTGGATAAATCGGCAGAAACCCCATGGCGTTTGTATTTCCATTCTCACCTCCTGCATACTGGTATATGTGACGTCATCTTATTCTGATTTCGTAGTCGTAAACTCTACATTCCTATGCGGGTAGTCAGAACTCGAAAGATGGTATTGATCAAATCTGAATCATTGTGATATGAATAACAAAACTGTGGGTGTTTTATTCCAGCAGGAATCAATAAGCTAAGCTATTCTCGCGAAATGGAGAGCATGACGATCATGGATTGACGATCGTCAAAAAGCTCTCGTAAACTTTCTGTCACTCACTGACTTCGCAAACCAGTTCTTTAAAACTTTACCCTCTGTCGATGAAATTTTACAAACAACAAATACCATACTGGCGATGATGGTAATACGATCACACACACACACACACACACACACACGCGCCAAAACAAGCATCCGTATCGCGCCATAACAGCCGCTGGTGCAAACCAGAGTCAATCCAGCCTCATTTTCATACCAAAAGAAACATCAACAAGGCAGATGAGAAAACATAATTAATAAATCTGGGCGGGAGGAAAATTCAGGGAGGGCGGTGATGGGAAACAAGGCATTTGTAAGGGGCCTTAAGCTGGTGCTAGGGGCCGTATGGATACTTTATAGTCTCCACATGAGATACCAAGGCTACGTCCGAGAATCCACCGTATTCTCGGGTCTGAATGTCATGTGCCGAGGGATGCTTTCCTGTAGTGTCATATGGTTGCTTTTTAGACACCAGACTGCATCAATTTTTCCCACCTCTTGCATATCGCTCCAATTTTGTACTTTTGTATATTTGTAATTTTTTGCACATTTGTCAAACAGTCAGTTGATTTAACATATGTATAAAACTTTTCAATATATGAATAAAGCTTTTTGCACATATTTAGAAAAAGTTCTGCACATATGCAAAGCAGTTTTTATACGTATGTATGAAACTTTTGTGAATATGTGCGAAAATGTGCAAAGGAAATAATTGTTGAAACGGCTTGTCATATGGGGCGCTATAACGCAAGTATATGAAGACCGACGAGGCGAAGAGAACGGCAATTGTTCATGCGTATTAAGAAGAATTCTGTATTAACCATGAAGGGCGGTTTAATTTACTGGAATCCACGGGAGACTGATCAGATTTTCAAATCCAGTCTCATTACAAACCATTAGTCACGATAGGGTGGTATTGCGCCAACATGGTTTTGTAAAGGGGAATCGACATGATCGCATCTTGTAGACATTGCACACTTAGAATCGTACACTCGCGTTCTAAGGCGGTGACGTGAAAGTCGACTGTTAAAATTTAAATTTTGCCAAGGCGTTGGATTCTGGGCTTCACAAATTACTGTATAACTTACGAATGTACGTCTTCCAAGCCAATCTCTGAAAAATTTGTTGACTGGCAGCCTCCACATTTATAGACAACGTGTCGTGGCCGAAGATCAATTGTCTTAATAGCTTTCAGTATTATCATGGGCTCCTCAAAGATCCATTCTTAGACCTATTCTTTTCTTATTACATGTTAATGAATTATGTGTATCGGAAAGTACCGTAGATGCCCCATTTGCAAACGACAGCAAATGTTTGTGAGAAATCAAAACTATGGCGGATTGCTATACACTACAACTAGATATCGACACCCTTATCAAATGGATTGGAATATATTGCTTAATGTAATTAATTGCAAATTACTACAATACGACGGAAACGTAATCTTATTATTTTTAATTTCTCCATGTAGATCTTAAATAGGAAAACATCATCTGTGACTTGGGAGTTAAAGTCGCGGATGAGTTCACACTCTATTTGTGCTGAATATAACTGTCAATGATTTAGTACATGAATGTGATCTCAGTTTACACACACATTTAGCTATATCGGTCAGTTACGATAACGGGTTTCATCTGATCAGTTCGGCAAATAGATTTTTCGCGGTATGTCTTAAAATTCAAACGAAGAACCAAGATTTGCCTCACGTAATTGGTTACTTCACTTACCTCTGTAAGAAAATATTATGGATGTGTTTTACTGTTTAGACGCCACCTGAACATAAAACGATATCTACAGTGCTGACTATTTATTAAATTTCCCAAACAGTCTCCATGGAATGGGTGGGTAAAATCGGAATATTTAGGAAAGAGCACATTTATCATGAGAATATTATTTGTTTAATTACATTTGTCACAAAATGTGCTCGGATCGAGTGAAAACTGACTGGGATGCTCAGATTATAACTAATCAGTGATACAGCATTTTCACATTTATTGAAATATATACCAATTTTGTTGTTCCATAATGAACTGCTAAACGTGTAGAATGATCTCTGGACTGAAATACGTGAATTTTATTCAATAATATCGAAGTTCGACGAAAAAAGTAGCTGGTCTAGCTCTTTTGATGAGATAACAATTGGCCCTTTCAGTACACCTGTCTGGTAAACCGTGTTGGCGCTCAGGAAAACAGGCTCATTGTTAATGTGACAGCGAGTAAGGGACGACGTCATGCCAAACTAATAGTAGACCTCCGTGTTACGGTTGAGTTCCTTGCACAAAAACTTTATGAAGCATTTTTCTGATATTATTATCAGAGTAAGGAAAGATTCACCATGTTTTACCTTTAAGTGGAATGGTTTCCGAGAATCTATATACTTGAAACATATGTCAATAAAATAAGTCAGTTTGTTACATCAAATTCGTTTTGGGGAAATCTGTCGTAGGAAGCGGGTCCACCAGTATCAGTACTAGCTTGTATCTAGCGACAATTTCCCTTTAGCTCAGTTGGTAGGACAACCGCAATAGAATTTCAATTGCCTGGTGAGGGTCCGTTTGGACACTTATTGAAAGGGGTAACGCTGTGATATATTCAGCGGAATGATCCCAGAAATCAAAAACATTACAAACTTTAAGCTGGAGGAGCAATGCAGCAAACTAGGGTTTAACCTTTTTTTAGTCAGCCTCAAGACTAATACTAACGTGAAAAGAATAAAGTGTATTCGTGCATTATTACCTACCAAACAGTCTAAACCATTATTTACCACTCAATGATTTGTTCTATCATATTTTGCTTCATAGCTCGATCTGAACTGTGTGTTTCCAGACGTAACCGCTCTGACAGTGACCCAGGCGTCGCATGTAAGTATACCATCAGATGCCGTCCCATCCCTCGAGCGATTCGAACCTGCGCTGTCAAAGTCTTTCGACAAATAGCTGCAAATGCAGGTGCTACAACCCACTCGGGTACTACTATAGGTTGTATCTATTCTTTTAACCGTTTGAGTTTTTAGCAAACGAAAAAACCCGCTGAAGGATGAATCGCATGGTGGGTCTCTTTGAGTCCAAACAAACGCAGATACTGACATCTGACTTGTCTTTTGGGTGGATTCATTGCGAATCCGTTGCCATATTAACTACTCAACCAGACGTATTTGTACAAAAACCTGTAATATGTCCCTAGGAGTAGATTAGCGTCTCATCGGGCCTCCCACGTGGCAATGAGATGTTTCCTCGCTATAAAGGAACTTGATCTAGCAGTCATATGCTGTTCTAAATCTAGCAGTCAAATACAGCGCGTTATTTATAAATCAAGAAAATTAATTATTAAAAAAGATAGAAACAGGATGGACTAAAGAATAGAAGAAGGAAGGCTGAGATGGTGTGTTACATGTTAAGATTAGTACAGGTGTTAGCAATAGATCAATAATTTAATCCTAAACTAAATACCGATACTGTAAGGACATTACCGAAATTACATGTCAAAAGCTGTGTACATGTAAGGATATATAAGGACGGGGTGTTGAAGGTATCATGTTTTTAAATAACATGTTGCATAAATTAGCTATGTGGGATAAAAGTTATAAATTTCGCAGTCTCGTTCTATTCTTGGTGTTATGCGATCGCTTGACAGTGCATGAAATGATAGCATCCAAAGTTTCAAATAATGCTAGCGGATCTGTATTTTATATCCCTATTGATTTGGAATATTTGTATGAGAAGTCGTCAGGAGTCTGGCCTCAAGCTATCTATCAGTGTTTCTATATGCATTTGCAAACACAAATTATGTTAATAGAAAACAGTGAACAGAAATATAACAAGGCATGCGTTGTTATATATACTCATCAAGCTGGCAAGGAGGCCATGATAGACATCACTTTTTTCCTGATCGCGATCTCGGTCTCAGACCGACACAGTTCAGTTCACACATTGTGTGTGATTATTGTTACCCGTATTGTAACATAATTTTAAGCTCTGTCACTGGTATAATTAACTACTCCAATTATGCCAATTAACCGAAACACGAAGGAGATCGACACCACTGATGTCATTACGGAGAGACTGCGAAATTTATAACAGCATATGACTGCTAGACTAAGTTCCGTTATAGCGAGGAACCATCCCATTGTCCCGTGGGAGGCCCGATGAGACAGTAATCTCGTCCTAGAGACATATTACATGTTTTCGTTTTCATAATTTATCATTCATAATTTTTGTTCAAATATGTCTGGTTGAGTAGCTGATATGACCCCGGATTCGTAATGAATCCACCCAAAAGACGCAGGTACCGACATCTGAATACGGAACAAGCTGAAAGATACAACACATTGCCTCGCTTCAATTCGTTCAATTATTGACCTATTCAGAGGGGTCATCAGGTTGAGGTACCAAGGCAACATCCGAGAATCCACCGTATTCTCGAGTCTGAGTGTAAGGTGCATGGAAGGCCAAATGTTCAAATAATCAGAAATTCACAGTTATCGAACCAAAAACCTAAGTTTTCTAATAGATAACTTAAGTTATCGAATAGAAAACCTAGGTTTTCGAATTGATAACTTGAGTTTACGGTCGAAAACCTAGTTTATCTACCAGACAATCCCAAATCAAGAAAGCCACCAAGCTATACGAATATTAGTGGGGGTTTTAACCATATGAACATGATGAAGTCACAATCCATTACTGCATTGACTATACAGTTTTTTCCCCACATTGAAGGTCTATCCGAAAGAAGTTCTATGGAAAGAATGTCGCTCGACAGTGACAGTAAACTCTTCGGTATGTATATTTTCACTTTATATTTTTGAGGTATTTTTTATAACAATTCCAGCTTCCACTATACACCCTAATGTGAATATTTTGAAACAATTTTTTCATCTTTTGCACACTAGTAATATGTTTTTATTCTATACTTTATCCTATGGCTGATATGGACAATGGGGAGGGTGTTTCTATTAATCGATTGTCAGAACTACCGCTTGTTTGAGGATGAAAATCGAATGACCCATCCGTCTCACATAAGACAGTGATTCCGATCAATACCTTGAAATTTTCGACAAAATGTGTTTTAATCCTTTAGAATTGGACGATGTTGACACTGATACCTATGCAACTGAAAACAATTAATATGAAATATCTCATTGGAACGATATTAATATTCTTCAAACGAAATATTATATCGAAGATTCTTTAACATATCATGTCAATAGAAGCAATATTGAAGCTGATGAATCATTTTCTGTGATACGTTTCAATGCCAGTAGTTTGTGAAAGCATCATCCTGAAATTCTGGGCCTTTGCTGTAACTTGAATTTCCAAGTTTTTGTTATTGGTATCGCCGAATCCTGGGTAAATCCTTTAACACATAAGCTATTTGACCTTCCCGGCTATCAACCATTTGTTCTTATGGATCGACAAGAAAAGGAGGTGGCCTAGTCTTGAACATTAATGGCAGAATAGCTAATTGAACTGTTTTTGAAGATCTTTCGTATCACGAAACTGATGGTGAATACGAATCACTTTTCGTTACTATCCAGACTGATGATCAATCGTATACAGTAGGGATTATTTACCGACCACCGGGACAAATATACAAATCTTTAATGAAAACCTCCAATCTCTCATGAACGTGCTCAAACCCGAAAGAAAAATTGAATCATTATGGAGGACTTTAATATTGATTTATTCAAAGTTCACAAACATGAACCTTCCAGACCGTTTTGGGAAATACCGAAATCGCATTATTTTTTGCTAAGATAACAAAACCAACCCCGGTTGAAGCTGAATCGTCGATATTGAATGAAAATGTCTTTCAAAATTTCCACGGATATGACCCCGGATTCGTAATGAATCCACCCAAAAGACGCAGATACCGACATCTGAATCCGGAACAAGCTGAAAGATACAAGCTAATAGATAACTTGAGTTATCGAATTGAAAACCTAGGTTTTCGAATTGATAACTTAAGTTTACGGTCGAAAACCTAGATTATCTACCAAACAACCCCAAATCAAGAAAGCCACCAAGCTATACGAATATTAGTGGGGTTTTTAACCATATGAACATGATGAAGTCACAATCCATTACTGCATTGACTATACAGTTTTTTCCCCACATTGAAGGTCTATCCGAAAGAAGTTCTATGGAAAGAATGTCGCTCGACAGTGACAGTAGACTCTTCGGTATGTATATTTTCACTTTATATTTTTGAGGTATAACAATTCCAGCTTCCACTATACACCCTAATGTGAATATTTTGAAACAATTTTTTCATCTTTTGCACACTAGTAATATGTTTTTATTCTGTACTTTATCCTATGGCTGATATGGACAATGGGGAGGGTGTTTCTATTAATCGATTGTCAGAACTACCGCTTGTTTGAGGATGAAAATCGAATGACCCATCCGTCTCACATAAGACAGTGATTCCGATCAATACCTTGAAATTTTCGACAAAATGTGTTTTAATCCTTTAGAATTGGACGATGTTGACACTGATACCTATGCAACTGAAAACAATTAATATGAATATCTCATTGGAACGATATTAATATTCTTCAAACGAAATATTATATCGAAGATTCTTTAACATATCATGTCAATAGAAGCAATATTGAAGCTGATGAATCATTTTCTGTGATACGTTTCAATGCCAGTAGTTTGTGAAAGCATCATCCTGAAATTCTGGGCCTTTGCTGTAACTTGAATTTCCAAGTTTTTGTTATTGGTATCGCCGAATCCTGGGTAAATCCTTTAACACATAAGCTATTTGACCTTCCCGGCTATCAACCATTTGTTCTTATGGATCGACAAGAAAAGGAGGTGGCCTAGTCTTGAACATTAATGGCAGAATAGCTAATTGCACTGTTTTTGAAGATCTTTCGTATCACGAAACTGATGGTGAATACGAATCACTTTTCGTTACTATCCAGACTGATGATCAATCGTATACAGTAGGGATTATTTACCAACCACCGGGACAAATATACAAATCTTTAATGAAAACCTCCAATCTCTCATGAACGTGCTCAAACCCGAAAGAAAAATTGAATCATTATGGACGACTTTAATATTGATTTATTCAAAGTTCACAAACATGAACCTTCCAGACCGTTTTGGGAAATACCGAAATCGCATTATTTTTTGCTAAGATAACAAAACCAACCCCGGTTGAAGCTGAATCGTCGATATTGAATGAAAATGTCTTTCAAAATTTCCACGGATATGACCCCGGACTCGTAATGAATCCACCCAAAAGACGCAGATACCGACATCTGAATCCGGAACAAGCTGAAAGATACAAGCTAATAGATAACTTGAGTTATCGAATTGAAAGCCTAGGTTTTCGAATTGATAACTTAAGTTTACGGTCGAAAACCTAGATTATCTACCAAACAACCCCAAATCAAGAAAGCCACCAAGCTATACGAATATTAGTGGGTTTTTTAACCATATGAACATGATGAAGTCACAATCCATTACTGCATTGACTATACAGTTTTTTCCCCACATTGAAGGTCTATCCGAAAGAAGTTCTATGGAAAGAATGTCGCTCGACAGTGACAGTAGACTCTTCGGTATGTATATTTTCACTTTATATTTTTGAGGTATAACAATTCCAGCTTCCACTATACACCCTAATGTGAATATTTTGAAACAATTTTTTCATCTTTTGCACACTAGTAATATGTTTTTATTCTGTACTTTGTCCTATGGCTGATATGGACAATGGGGAGGGTGTTTCTATTAATCGATTGTCAGAACTACCGCTTGTTTGAGGATGAAAATCGAATGACCCATCCGTCTCACATAAGACAGTGATTCCGATCAATACCTTGAAATTTTCGACAAAATGTGTTTTAATCCTTTAGAATTGGACGATGTTGACACTGATACCTATGCAACTGAAAACAATTAATATGAAATATCTCATTGGAACGATATTAATATTCTTCAAACGAAATATTATATCGAAGATTCTTTAACATATCATGTCAATAGAAGCAATATTGAAGCTGATGAATCATTTTCTGTGATACGTTTCAATGCCAGTAGTTTGTGAAAGCATCATCCTGAAATTCTGGGCCTTTGCTGTAACTTGAATTTCCAAGTTTTTGTTATTGGTATCGCCGAATCCTGGGTAAATCCTTTAACACATAAGCTATTTGACCTTCCCGGCTATCAACCATTTGTTCTTATGGATCGACAAGAAAAGGAGGTGGCCTAGTCTTGAACATTAATGGCAGAATAGCTAATTGCACTGTTTTTGAAGATCTTTCGTATCACGAAACTGATGGTGAATACGAATCACTTTTCGTTACTATCCAGACTGATGATCAATCGTATACAGTAGGGATTATTTACCGACCACCGGGACAAATATACAAATCTTTAATGAAAACCTCCAATCTCTCATGAACGTGCTCAAACCCGAAAGAAAAATTGAATCATTATGGAGGACTTTAATATTGATTTATTCAAAGTTCACAAACATGAACCTTCCAGACCGTTTTGGGAAATACCGAAATCGCATTATTTTTTGCTAAGATAACAAAACCAACCCCGGTTGAAGCTGAATCGTCGATATTGAATGAAAATGTCTTTCAAAATTTCCACGGATATGACCCCGGATTCGTAATGAATCCACCCAAAAGACGCAGATACCGACATCTGAATCCGGAACAAGCTGAAAGATACAAGCTAATAGATAACTTGAGTTATCGAATTGAAAACCTAGGTTTTCGAATTGATAACTTAAGTTTACGGTCGAAAACCTAGATTATCTACCAAACAACCCCAAATCAAGAAAGCCACCAAGCTATACGAATATTAGTGGGGTTTTTAACCATATGAACATGATGAATTACAACACATATAAGGGAAGTCACAATCCATTACTGCATTGACTATACAGTTTTTTCCCCACATTGAAGGTCTATCCGAAAGAAGTTCTATGGAAAGAATGTCGCTCGACAGTGACAGTAGACTCTTCGGTATGTATATTTTCACTTTATATTTTTGAGGTATAACAATTCCAGCTTCCACTATACACCCTAATGTGAATATTTTGAAACAATTTTTTCATCTTTTGCACACTAGTAATATGTTTTTATTCTGTACTTTATCCTATGGCTGATATGGACAATGGGGAGGGTGTTTCTATTAATCGATTGTCAGAACTACCGCTTGTTTGAGGATGAAAATCGAATGACCCATCCGTCTCACATAAGACAGTGATTCCGATCAATACCTTGAAATTTTCGACAAAATGTGTTTTAATCCTTTAGAATTGGACGATGTTGACACTGATACCTATGCAACTGAAAACAATTAATATGGAATATCTCATTGGAACGATATTAATATTCTTCAAACGAAATATTATATCGAAGATTCTTTAACATATCATGTCAATAGAAGCAATATTGAAGCTGATGAATCATTTTCTGTGATACGTTTCAATGCCAGTAGTTTGTGAAAGCATCATCCTGAAATTCTGGGCCTTTGCTGTAACTTGAATTTCCAAGTTTTTGTTATTGGTATCGCCGAATCCTGGGTAAATCCTTTAACACATAAGCTATTTGACCTTCCCGGCTATCAACCATTTGTTCTTATGGATCGACAAGAAAAGGAGGTGGCCTAGTCTTGAACATTAATGGCAGAATAGCTAATTGCACTGTTTTTGAAGATCTTTCGTATCACGAAACTGATGGTGAATACGAATCACTTTTCGTTACTATCCAGACTGATGATCAATCGTATACAGTAGGGATTATTTACCAACCACCGGGACAAATATACAAATCTTTAATGAAAACCTCCAATCTCTCATGAACGTGCTCAAACCCGAAAGAAAAATTGAATCATTATGGACGACTTTAATATTGATTTATTCAAAGTTCACAAACATGAACCTTCCAGACCGTTTTGGGAAATACCGAAATCGCATTATTTTTTGCTAAGATAACAAAACCAACCCCGGTTGAAGCTGAATCGTCGATATTGAATGAAAATGTCTTTCAAAATTTCCACGGATATGACCCCGGACTCGTAATGAATCCACCCAAAAGACGCAGATACCGACATCTGAATCCGGAACAAGCTGAAAGATACAAGCTAATAGATAACTTGAGTTATCGAATTGAAAGCCTAGGTTTTCGAATTGATAACTTAAGTTTACGGTCGAAAACCTAGATTATCTACCAAACAACCCCAAATCAAGAAAGCCACCAAGCTATACGAATATTAGTGGGTTTTTTAACCATATGAACATGATGAAGTCACAATCCATTACTGCATTGACTATACAGTTTTTTCCCCACATTGAAGGTCTATCCGAAAGAAGTTCTATGGAAAGAATGTCGCTCGACAGTGACAGTAGACTCTTCGGTATGTATATTTTCACTTTATATTTTTGAGGTATAACAATTCCAGCTTCCACTATACACCCTAATGTGAATATTTTGAAACAATTTTTTCATCTTTTGCACACTAGTAATATGTTTTTATTCTGTACTTTATCCTATGGCTGATATGGACAATGGGGAGGGTGTTTCTATTAATCGATTGTCAGAACTACCGCTTGTTTGAGGATGAAAATCGAATGACCCATCCGTCTCACATAAGACAGTGATTCCGATCAATACCTTGAAATTTTCGACAAAATGTGTTTTAATCCTTTAGAATTGGACGATGTTGACACGGATACCTATGCAACTGAAAACAATTAATATGAAATATCTCATTGGAACGATATTAATATTCTTCAAACGAAATATTATATCGAAGATTCTTTAACATATCATGTCAATAGAAGCAATATTGAAGCTGATGAATCATTTTCTGTGATACGTTTCAATGCCAGTAGTTTGTGAAAGCATCATCCTGAAATTCTGGGCCTTTGCTGTAACTTGAATTTCCAAGTTTTTGTTATTGGTATCGCCGAATCCTGGGTAAATCCTTTAACACATAAGCTATTTGACCTTCCCGGCTATCAACCATTTGTTCTTATGGATCGACAAGAAAAGGAGGTGGCCTAGTCTTGAACATTAATGGCAGAATAGCTAATTGCACTGTTTTTGAAGATCTTTCGTATCACGAAACTGATGGTGAATACGAATCACTTTTCGTTACTATCCAGACTGATGATCAATCGTATACAGTAGGGATTATTTACCAACCATCGGGACAAATATACAAATCTTTAATGAAAACCTCCAATCTCTCATGAACGTGCTCAAACCCGAAAGAAATATTGATTCATTATGGAGGACTTTAATATTGATTTATTCAAAGTTCACAAACATGAACCTTCCAGACCGTTTTGGGAAATACCGAAATCGCATTATTTTTTGCTAAGATAACAAAACCAACCCCGGTTGAAGCTGAATCGTCGATATTGAATGAAAATGTCTTTCAAAATTTCCACGGATATGACCCCGGATTCGTAATGAATCCACCCAAAAGACGCAGATACCGACATCTGAATCCGGAACAAGCTGAAAGATACAACACATTGCCTCGCTTCAATTCGTTCAATTATTGACCTATTCAGAGGGATCATCAGGTTGAGGTACCAAGGCAGCATCCGAGAATCCACCGTATTCTCCGGTCTGAGTGTAAGGTGCATGGAAGGCCAAATGTTCAAATAATCAGAAAGTCACAGTTATCGAACCGAAAACCTAAGTTTTCTAATAGATAACTTAAGTTATCGAATTGAAAACCTAGGTTTTCGAATTGATAACTTAAGTTTACGGTCGAAAACCTAGGTTATCTATCAGACAACCCCGAATTTCTCTTTCCTCACCTCGAGTTTCTGTTTCTCAACATCGAAAATCACAGTTGTCTCTAGATAACTTAAGTTAT
>JAVTVY010038916.1:0-16219 GCA_036873755.1 Hanleya hanleyi
AAAAATCCGTGAGTCATCGAAAGTCCTCAAAAATCCTTACAAGTCGATGAGAAATCCTCAAAAGTCCTTAAATATTCCATGATTATCCCTCGTCGTAAGTCCCTTGAAGTAATTAATCCTTGGAAGTAAACGAAAATCCAGCAAAATTCTTTTTAAGTCCATAAACATTCATCCAAGTCCATGAAAAACCCTTCATAAATCTATGAAAGTCCTCGAAAGTCCATGAAAGTTCTCAGATTCCATGGTAATTCCTCGTAAAATTAACGAAAGTTCTCGAAAGGCTATAAAAGTCTGCAAAAACAATGTCTCAAAAGTCCACGATCATTGACGTCAATGAAACTCACATTTTACCTGTGATTAGGATTAGCATATCGAGTAGATCATTAATACCATAAATTTGACACATCACGTCGCCAAAGACGTACCAATCTGGGTTTCGCAAACTATTCATTCATCGTCCTCCAATAGGCGCCCGACATGTAGAAAACGCCCACCGTATTGGCTGTATACGCGACAACATCACCCGCCATATAATCAAGAAATTCCTATATCCCCCCGAACGACACGAAGTTATCACCAAGGCCAAGTCAGTGCTCAAAGACAGCCCAGTATTCGTTACGGAAGATCTTATCACAGAAGACAGAGCGAAGAAAAACGCCGTAAGAGAATACATGAACCAATGCTACAAAGACGGTAAGAAAGTACGATTTGTACGTGGCAAACTTTATGTCGACGGGAAGGAAATTTGTCCTGTGAAAATAGAACAAAAATATGTGACTATCGAATTCTAGTTCGTCATTTGCAATTATCTCTATTCATCTCGTTATACCCCATTGATACTAGTCAAACATGTCCCCTTAAATCCCATTATATAGCATATACAGAACTCGTATCAGCATAGGCTACAACTTAATATTCAAAAATGTAATATCATTTTCACAGAATACTACGGTAGCTGATACAAATTATTTCTTCCAGATCATTAAATTTACTTTAGTACACATAACTACTGATGTAAATACATTGTCGTGTTTACAAACACGATAGCTATGTCATTCTTAATATTATTATTACTTTTTTGCTAGATCTATATTCAGTTACTAAATCCA
Source organism: Hanleya hanleyi (assembly GCA_036873755.1). Classification (NCBI taxonomy): domain Eukaryota; kingdom Metazoa; phylum Mollusca; class Polyplacophora; order Lepidopleurida; family Hanleyidae; genus Hanleya; species Hanleya hanleyi. Next base: position 1,110 of record JAVTVY010038916.1, read on the forward strand.
TTGTAAATCATAATGATTTAAACGTACCGTATTTCTTTATTTGTCTTTATTTTTTCTTCTCCTGTCGTACAAAATTTTACTGTTTAAAATCTATTAGCTTGAAAAATACATACTTTGGAAAATCTGGAATATAGTATTATGGGGAATCCGTGGCCCCATTTACTATAGACTATAAAAGGCAAGTTAGAAGGCCACAACTTTCACTTTATGACACATATTAGCTTATTTACAGGTATCAGCATTAAACAATAGGGAGAACAGCAATGCTCATTCATCTCAATGGAGATTGTGATTTCTCTTTCATATTGTATTCCAGGTAAAACACTCCGTGTCATTATTACTACCCAGTTTATGCTCAAGTGTATTTAAGAAATCATATTGATTCAATGTTTAGCTAATTACTGGTTGAATTCCGTGTCGTCCTTATAGACTAGTTATACATATATTTATTTTAACTGACGACCGCCAAAATATATTGATTTGTCATACGAGTTTAATGGTTTAACTAAATACACGTAAAAATCCTTAACCGTGACTTTTCACAGGCGTTGCTTCCTAACCAAATATGTCCAAAAGTTATATAAGAGCTTAATGTGTTAGAAAGTCTTTGTTCCTTTTCGCCAGTGGCTATTATGTGTTTTTCTAACTTGCACATTATATAAAAGATACACTTTTCAATCCAGTGCAGGTTCAATTGTATCCAACAAGCTGGCTCAGTTTTCGACAGAATAGCCGTAGTAATTAAATAAATAAACAAATTGCTTATGGATAACAACTTCTAGTTTATTCAGGACGACGTTTCGATACAGGTACTAGTTGAGAACGATACTAGTACCTGTATCGAAACGTCGTCCTGAATAAACTAGAAGTTGTTATCCATAAGCAATTTGTTTATTTATCTACTTCCCAACTTCTAAATGCCACTCAAGGAAGCCGTAGTAATGTTTGCTTTTTATTCACTTTCCCGGGTAGCTACTCGGGTTACATGTTCTCACACATTTACAGTGTTATTGTATATATCTTTTTTTCTTTTTCTCTATTGTCTGCCTTGTAAATATCACAGCCCTTTGTTTTTAAGTGCATACTTGCTCACTCGCTGCTTATCACAAGCTCCTTACTGGTACTCACATATACCTATTGTCTACTTCGTTAAAAATGTTGAACTATTGTGGAATTTGTTATACATTATGAAACACGCAGTTTATGCTAAAACTATGTACAGTGATACATGTAGTTAACAACAATAACATATTCCTCAGCACTCTGATCCCAATACGCTATCTGTCTTACATATCAATGCCCGAAGTTTAAAGAAACACTACACAGAAATTCTCTCTTTACTCCACAATCTCCAACATTGTTTTTCCGTCATTGGAATATCCGAAAGCTGGCTCAACCCCGCAACACAAGAATTGTACGATATTCCTGGCTATACTCCTTTCCCATTATCTCTGAGCAAAGGGGCGGTGGTGTCATTTTATATGTCAGAGAATGTTATACAAACTGCTTTATTCGTGAAGATCTCACCCAAAATGATAAAAATGGAGAATATGAGGCACTATTTGTTGAGATTTCTGATAATGACAATTCTTATGTCATAGGTTTAATTTATAGGCCACCCGGCAAAAGTGTAGAATATTTCAATACCAGTCTTTTAAATATATTTCACATTCTAAAACCGGAAAAGAAAAAATGTGTATTGCTTGGCGATCTATTCAAAACACAAAACCACAGTCCCACTGAATCATTTTATGAAATTATGAAATCATTTCACTTTTTCCCAAAGATCTGTAACCCAACACGAGTGAAATCAAACTCTGCAACACTTATTGACAACATCTTTTCCAACTTTCATGAGGAAGACGTTCAGGCGGGTATTCTCTTGTCTGATATCTCCAATCACTTTCCGATATTTCATATATGCAACTCTTCTCTCCCAAAATGCAATAAGCAACAGAATATTACATATCGCCTTGTAAATCCTGCCAGTCAAACTCTGTTTAAGGAAAAACTTCAAGCAACTGACTGGAAAGCTGTTTATACAAACAACGACATTAACTCTGCCACTGAGAGTTTTGATGACATATTTAAAGGTCAACCCAAACGATCTGAGGTCAAAAATATAAAAAAATAGTCCTTTCGATTCTAAAAATAATGATATTTTTTTAATAATTTTGTGCCGTCTGGTTGGCGAGATATTGCCGTTTGAAAGGTGAAAATCGCTCGCCTGTCAATACGGAAGTCTCCAAACTGTAACGGTAAGAGTATTTGCTCCTGTCCGCCAGTGGGCGTTTGAGTCGGGTAGGACAAAATCCTATACAATGTATCGCTCTTGTAGCAACGTTGTATTGTGACGTCATGCGACATTCGGATATGACGACTGCATCATGACGTAGAACAAAGGGCATTACGCCTTATATAATGACGTCGTTGGCGTTACAATAGAAAATGTCGTCTTGAACGTGAATATGTGCAAATATAAAATATTACATTGACAAGGGTAATCTGTCATGCTGCCCAGCTCAATTTTGAAATTATTGGAAATGCCGTTTGCTCAATTTATTGCACTATTTCAGGCCGCCCTATCTCTTTACATGTTATCCAGTCAACATTTTGTCCCCCCTGACTCGAGCGCCTACTAGCGGGCAAGGGCAAATTACTCCTACACCGACAGTTCGGAGACTTCGCTATTCCAGCTGTGACGTCACGGAGGGGCAGCCGTCTTGTATTCTCTATGTTAAAGCCGTATACCAGTCATAAGTAGCTGCTGATTTCTGGAGATTTTCGGAGTATCGGGGCATCATTTGTTAAATATGCTGCGACGTTGTGTAGTGGGAGGTTGCAGTTTTACTACAGATGACGGTGTTAGTATCCATTTGTGGCCTAAAGACGAGAAAATCGCTGCAAATTGGACGAAATTTGTACGCAACACGAGGGTGTGGAAAGAGGGCCCGAGCCAGTACTCGTATAATTTGTTCGGCACATTTTGACAGAAAGACATCATTCGAGGACCTCTACAGCGTAGCAGTTGAATTCAGGTACAAACCAAAACTAAAAAGAACAGCTATTCCAACCATCAAACCTAAGAACAATCAGAATGTGACGGCAAATAAATCGGACAAGGAGAATCTATCACGGACATCGGCTGAACGAACCTTGGGCAACGATTTGGTGTAAGACTCACGAAATATAATTGACAAAGGATCTGCTGCAAGTTGTATTGTCAGTCTTTTGTCCAGGATATTACCTTTTCAATGGGAGGTCTTACACCAAAGCCTTGCCGAACTTTGCCTGCAAGCGAGGCCTCGGGCAGGGAGACGGCTGTACATGCCCTGCTCGCTCTCGCGTCCCCGATGAACGCCCAGTATGCTATCCATGATGTGGCATTTGTTGCTTGAGCACCTAAAAGTTAGACTGGATGAGTCTCTATTTCATATGTACTATTTAATAATAATAAAATGATCTTTCTTAAATATGTATACGTTTGATAAGTAAATAAATATTAAAAAAATATATAAAAAAAATGAAAAAAATATTTCAAGTATTTCTTAATAGGCAGAGTTACTTCCTTTTGTTTCCCCTTTAAAATACTTTATGAAACAGGGGCTGGGTCCAGTCTACCTACAAGTGTGAGAGTGCATGTAGATCAGACAACGACAAAGTCGTACAGTGATCGAGCAAACCGGTCACCTTTTATTGTTTTTTTTTCTGAACACCTATTGGTTCTGAACACCAATTGGAGTGAATGGCTGTAGATACAGAAGTGATAATAATATTTTCATAATCCTTCGACATTTGAGATTGTGGGAATATCATTCGATTTCAATTTAATTGAAGTAATTTGTCGAAAATTGAGCAAATGTGAATTCCGATCCATCACGTCGTTTCGACACCCACTCACCACGGCTTACTTTTCGCCATGAATGTCCAAAGTTTTTTATCAAACTATATAATTCTGAAATTGGTATTTCATGGGGATTATGGGAAAACAAACAGAATTCAAATCGGACGTATATCAGTAGAGTTATCAACAGTTTACTGTCCATTCTGACGAATCCCGGAGTTTATCCCTTCGAAAAGGCCATCTCGGCCAGTAACAACAACAACAATACAAACGTGCTCGTTCTTTACATCACAGAATCGTTCTACATTCAATACAGTTTGAAATATATGGACATTTGGTCTTATAGATGACGATAATAAAGTTTTCAGTCAAGTTGCAAACCAATCTGTATTCAACAAACGACCTCTCCGAATCCTGTCGTCGTCGAGTTCCACGTTGTCAGAATGGTTGTCACTGTCACAGTCGGAGCCGTACGGCTCAAATTGATAGGGCTGAATTCCGTCGTTGGTCTTCAAACAACTGTTATTTTGCCCGTCATCATCCTCCTCTATGTCTATTTCATCTTCTTGGCGAAAAATATTTCCATCTAAGGAGCTGATATCGCTTGAATCGACATCTGAATCGGAGCTCTGACTGCACTCGCTTTCCATGTTATCCACTATTTTTTCTCAGGCAATTGCCCTGCGTGACGTCATTAACCCAGCTGTGAAAGTGTGAAAAAGCCCACTTTGCCCTCATATTACGTGTGTTTCTGATCGGATTAGAATTTTTTCAATATTTTTTTCATACAAAGTGAAGTATGACCTATGATTTTTAAGGATTTTTAGACAAAAAAAAATTCCGTTTGGGTTGACCTTTAACACTATATATGACGAATGCTTCCCCGTAAAATTTCGTCCACTCCACAAAAGAACCAAGAAACCATGGATTATAGTCTGTCCATTTTAATTAGTCGTCTACTTTGGAGCTTGTCAATAATCAGCAGTTAACTCTGCACAAATTTTCTTTTTTGCATCGTGTAGAACAAACAGAACTCTACAAAATGACTCCCATTTCTCCGTGATATCGATGATATATCACGCTTGAAATAACTTTGTAATTCTCTCCATATACAACTCCAGTACAGTTGTTTCATGTACCTGGATTCCATTACATAGGGAGACGTCATAATGTATTCGTGTTGTCTAGTACAAAGGTCAACAATGCTGTGTATGGTCATAGAGGTGTGCACGGTTTATCATTTGGCCATTTCACTGGGCATGGGATATAAGCGACACTCCCACGGACCGCCTGTTATTACTGTATTCGGCATCAATGACCTTTGTGCCAATGAGCATGAATACATTATTACGTCTCCCTATGTAATTGAGGCCCGGTACAAAAACAACTGTACTGGCGTTTTATATGGAGAGAATTAAAAAGTTAGTTCAAGCGTGATATATTATCGATATCACAGAGAAATGGTAGTCATTTTGTAGAGTTCAGTTTGTTATACACGCTGCAAAAAAGAAAATCGTTACAGGGATAACTATTGATTTTTGACAAGCTCCAAAGTAGACGACTAATTAAAATGGACAGACTTTAGTACGGCTTTACTACACTCAATACACGAGAAAAATGGACTGTACAGACTATGGATAACTACCAATAACATCACATATAACCATCAATATAGAGCATATCCCAATAAACTAAACCATACATTACGACTGGCAAAGAAATTATACTACGAAAACAAATTTAATCAGAACCATAACAAGGTAAAGGGAACATGGAAAATTATCAATGATCTAATGGGAAGGAAAAAATCTTCCACCTTACCATCTGTAATTAATATGCATGGCACTGACACATCAGATACAAAGGATATCGCAAATGGTTTTAACAATTACTTTTGTTCAGTGGCCAACATACTCGCAAATAAAATTCCCGGTGCCAATGCAAATTTTATGTCTTATCTGAAAAATGAATACACTAGTGAATTCTCTCTAACACCCTGTATCCCAGAAGAAATTATTAAAGTGGTGAATTCCTTAAAAAACGCACCCGCTGGACTTGACAGAATACGAATGTCGCTAGTAAAGCCTATTATAAACCATATAACCGCCCCATTGTGTTTCCTACTTAACCTATCATTTCAAACTGGAGAATTTCCCGATATATATAAAATTGCTAAAATTACCCCAATTTTCAAGGCTGGAGACAAAAATATTGTTAGTAACTACAGACCAATATCTGTGCTTCCATGCCTCAGTAAAATATTTGAAAAAGTCGTAGCTAATCGAATGATATCCTATCTTGAAGAACAAAATATCCTCTGCCCTAGTCAGTTCGGATTTCGATCAAATCACTCCACTTCTCACGCTGTATTAACACTCTATGAGAAACTTGCAATCGCTAAAGAAAAGAAAGAATATAGCATAACGACGTTTCTTGATTTAAGTAAAGCCTTTGGTACCGTTAATCACGACATACTTCTGCAAAAATTAAACTATTATGGATTCCGAAACATCTCGAACGACTGGTTCAAAAGTTATTTATCCGACCAAACTCAACTATAGTCTCCCTCGACAATACACTCTCATCCCCCTCAACCATCACATGTGGAGTTCCCCAAGGTTCGATTTTAGGACCAATCTGCTTCTTACTCTACATAAATGACATCACCGCTGCTTCGGGTTTAGATATGACTTTATTTGCCGACGACACAAGTATTACTTACTCCTCCCCTGACCCAAACTTGCTGACTCAAGTGATAAACACAGAACTCAATCAACTATATGAATGGTTCTGCTGCAATAAACTCTCGCTAAATATTAACAAAACAAAATGCATGCTTTTCAAACCATATCACTCGTCCGCCATATTTTTTCCATCCATTAAAATTAACAACGAAGAGCTAGATTTTGTTGAAAGTTTCAAGTTTCTAGGAGTGTATTTTAATATTAAACTTAACTGGCAAACCCACATCAATAAACTATGTTCCAAATTATCCAGGAACATTGGGGTTATCAATAATATTAAGGAATGTATCAATAGAAATACCCTTGCCACCCTATATTACTCATTATTTTACTCCTATACATGGGGAAATACTTTTCCAACCCACACTGCTCCTCTCACTATCCTTCAAAAACGCCTTGTTCACATTATATGTAAAACTTCGAGACCCGCACATACTGGACCTTTATTCGCACAGCTAAATATGCTAACTGTTGATAAAATCAACTATTACACAATCCTACTTTTAACTCATAAAGCCATACACCATTCTTTCTCGTTACCACTACACCTTCAGAACTACTTAAACAGATTACCGTTCATAACTATCCTACCCGACAGAACTACATAAACCTCTACAGACCGTTTTTCCGTACTCAATTGTCATTTTATACCGCTAGAATTAAGGGACCTCGAGTATGGAACAACCTAACTACTGACCTGAAATGTACAACTTCCATATCATTATTCAAGTCACGATTAAAATATCTTTTAACTCATAAGAATTATTCCTATCAACTCTGATAAATTTCAAGATACCGTCAAATTCCACATATTCTAGCACTGATTTTACCTGCTTATGTTAATGTAATATGCCACATGTATAGTAGTTACTATAATTATTGTATGCATGTAATATTATCTTTGTATATATGTTACATTAATCTTTTACAAACAATAACCGATGTCTCATAACTTCACCTTAACTATATATAAATATTTATTTTCATATAATCGTGCAAAATTTAATATTTAATATATTTCCGGGATATAACAAGCCCCTAGGGGTTTTATTCCCGCCATCCGCAGCACTGTATGCTTTATCATTGAATTGTACATTGTTTATCATACTGCTGTTATATGGTGAATAAATCAAATCAAAAATCAATCAAACATCTAGATTTTTAACGCTGTAAATTTTCTCCAAATTTCTGAGTCTGATGTAGATGGCTCCTTGTCGTACCGATACGAGGGGAGCGATAAACAGTTATATAGATTCTGTATTGCCATTAATAAGTTAAAATTATACATAACACCACAAAGTGGTAAAAGTTTATATCCTTTCACGTGATGTTAACCTGTAGCTTATATCACATATTGTCAGAAGTTCATAAAATGATGTTTTGTGTTCGGGAATAATCGCTCAAAACGGCCACTTAGATGGGTTGATACCATAGTGCGTGCACCCATTGGTGATAAGAAAAAGACAGTACCTACATGATATTGGGCCAGAGAGCCGAAAGCGTCGAGTCCAATGCGGAGTTTCATCGTGGCATAAACGAGTGCAATACCATTACATCCATGACAGTGAAGAGTGACCTTTTTATTTACAAGTCATCGGTATTTGTTACTGATTTTCTATTCATGTTAGTAGTATGTAGCATTGATCTGTTGTACCAAGCTCCCCACTGCGCCTGCGCAGAACCTGTTTTGACGTCACAATTGGGGGATATTGGGGAGCATTGGGGAGCTGTGAGATTATTGGGGATTTTGAAAATATGCAAATGAGAATGGGGGGTTGTGAGATTATTGGGGATTTTGAAAATATGCAAATGAGTTCAATGGGTGCATGTGCACTCATTGACACCGGTGTCAATGAGTGCACCTCCACGAAAAAAAAAAAGTTCCGGCAAAAAAAAAAAAAAATGTATTCATGCGCGGTGATGCGGTTTGGCCGTGGTTTTGGCGGTAATTCGGTCTCGGGAAAAAGCTTCCGCGGAGAAAAAGTAGTCCCTAGATAAAATGGTCCGATTGGGTCGAGTGAGGTATCAAAGTGAAGCTTAGGTGAAGGGGCATCTAATGGGCTGGGTATGGTTTCCCAATGACGATCACGTGATCAAGGCATGTCTCGACTTGTTCTGGGTTGTACAGTTCTGCCATACGGAGCATGGGTACTAGTATTTCAAATAAATTAATTAATTAATTAATTAATTTTAATTAATTACTTGTAAAATGGCGGTGTTTTTAGACGGGGCAAGGGAGCAAACGAGGCGGTGGGGACGTCACGGGGAGAAAAAACCCTCACATTACCCTCAAAAAACCCTCTAAGCCATATAATAATAATAAACATAATCTATAGGTGTTGTACCATGTTAATAGGATCAGTCTAGCATCTGTACCACCCTAGGGTCGAGTGTTTATTGTCCCGTGTATCTCCGCAAGAAAACAACAAAGAAAATGGTGGCTCCAGGATGGTGCGGGTACGCCCTTTCCATATCACGGCGTCGACCGTAGCGCCATCTGCACACATTGACGCAAGGGAGACAACTCGTGTGGGTCAAGGATATGGAAATAGCCGTGTTGGAGCTAGGGGAGTGACTACTGGTCCAATGGGATCGAGTGAGGTATCAATGTGAAGCTTAGGTGAGGGGGCATGTAATGGGCTGGGTGTGGGGTTGAACTAGCGTCATTCTGCGCATGCGCGGTGACCGAAGGGTATGAAAATAGCCGTTTTGGAGCTAGCGAAGCCAATAATGGTCCAATGGGGTCGAGTGAGGTATCAAAGTGAAGCTTATGTGAAGGGGCATCTGACTGGACTAGCGGCTTGGGCGTTGTCACCAATCTGCGCATGCGCGGTGGCCGAAGGGTATGGAAATAGCCGTGTTGGTAGCTAGCGAAGCCAATAATGGTGCAATGGGATCGAGTGAGGTATCAAAGTGAAGCTTAGGTGAAGGGGCATCTGACTGGACTAGCGGCTTGGACGTTGTCACCATTCTGCGCATGCGCGGTGGCTCAAGGGTATGGAAATAGCCGTGTTGGGAGCTAGGGGAGTTACTACTGGTCCAGTGGGGTCGAGTGAGGTATCAAAGTGAAGCTTAGGTGAAGGGGCATCTGACTGAACTAGCGGATTTGAAATAGCGTCATTCTGCGCATGCGCGGTGGTCCAAGGGTATGGAAATAGCCGTGTTGGGAGCTAGCGAAGCCAATAATGGTGCAATGGGGTCGTATGAGGTATCAAAGTGAAGCTTATGTGAAGGCGCATCTAATGGGCTGGGTGTGGGGTTGAACTATCGCCATTCTGCGCATGCGCCATGGCAGAAAACAGGCATTTTGGGTGCTATGTAGGGGTGTGTTTGGGTTAGAGATGGGCTAATCACGGTTCGAATGGGTCGTGTGAGGTGTCAAAGTGAAGCTTGTGTGGGGTAGAGTCAGAATGGCGTGTTTTTGAATGCAAGTCGCGTCAATCTGCGCAGGCGCAGTTGGTTGTACTAAGTAAAGTGGTCATTTTCGGGCAGTACATGAAGGTATTTGGGATCGAGATGGGCTATTCACGGTTCGAATGCGTCCTGGAAGGTGTCATCTTGTAGTTCTCGGGGTGTATAATCCGATTTGAGGAATGTTCGCGTCATCTGTGACGTCATCGGTGACGTCATCGGTACGAGTAGTAGCGAAAGTGGACATTTTCGGGCAGTACATGAAGGTATTTGGGGTCGAGATGGACTATTCACGGTTCGAATGCGTCCTGGAAGGTGTCATCTTGTAGTTCTCGGTGTGTACATTCCGATTTGAGGGATGTTCGCGTCATCTGTGACGTCATCGGTGACGTCATCGGTACGAGTAGTAGCGAAAGTGGACATTTTTGGGCAGTACATGAAGGTATTTGGGATCGAGATGGGCTATTCACGGTTCGAATGCGTCCTGGAGGTGTCATCTTGTAGTTCTCGGGGTGTACATTCCGATTTGAGGGATGTCCGCGTCATCTGTGACGTCATTGATGACGTCATCGGTACGAGTAGTAGCGAAAGTGGACATTTTGTGGGTGCGTGAGGGTGAGTTTGGTGTAGAGATGCACCATCCTTAGTCCGAATGCGTCGTGTGAGGTGTCATTTTGTAGCTCTCGGGGTGTACATTCCGAATTGAGGCATGTCCGAAGCATCTGTGACGTCATCGATGACGTCATCAGTAGGAGTATTAGCGAAAGTGAGCCTTTTGGGGCAGTGCAGGAAGGTATTTGGTGTAGAGATGGACCATCCGCGTTGCGAATGCGTCGTGTGGGGTGTCATGTTGTAGCTCTCGGAGTATAGACCCTGATTTCAGGGATATTTATAGCATCTGTAACGTCATTGGTGACGTCATTAGTACAAGTTGTAGCGAAAGTGGGCATTTTTTAGCAGTGAAGGATGTTATTTGGTGTAGAGATGGACCATCCGCGGTCCAAATGGACCGTGTGAGGTGTCATCTTGTAGCAACGCCCACCAACACCATTCTTAATGCTTCAACGCCCTGGTGAAATAGCTCAGAAGCTCTGATATTCCATGGAATTGTCACTAATTCTTCGAAATGCAGTGATGCCCGTCAACGCCCGTCGTTACACCTTAACACTCTAACATAACGCCATGATATAGACCAGAGGGAGAACAACAACAGCAACAACAACAAGGATGACACATGAGAGAACAACAAGAAGAAGAAATTTTTTTCGTATAGTTTATTCTCCCCAATGTTACATCATACCCACGCTGGGGGAGACGCGTTGGGTATATTTACAATTCAAGAAGATTTTTATCCAATCAGAGGCCACCATTTGCATGTTTCATATTCGTTCCTGTCCGTTAGATGTATTCTTGTTCAATCAGAAGTCTCCATTTCAGAAAGTGCCATCTGGACCGTTTATTCTAATCATCGTCGGGCAGGCCAGGATACCGTTGAGGCAACATATCCTCAGATAGTTGTTTGCGCATTCTGAGTATCTATCAGTGCGTGGGTGAATACTTTCATCCGATGTGAGGTGTGAGGTGTCAAAGTGAAGCTTGTGTGGGGTAGAGTCAGAATGGTGTGTTTTTGAATGCAAGTCGCGTCAATCTGCGCATGCGCAGTTGGATGTATTAAGTAAAGTGGCCATTTTGGGGCAGTACATGAAGGTGTTTGGGGTAGAGATGGACCGCTATGGGTCCGAATGGGTCGTGGAGGGTGTCAAAGTGAAGCTTGTGTGGGGTAGAGTCAGAATGGCGTGTTTTTGAATGCAAGTCGCGTCAATCTGCGCAGGCGCAGTTGGTTGTAGTAAGTAAAGTGGCCATTTTCGGGCAGTACATGAAGGTATTTGGGATCGAGATGGGCTATTCACGGTTCGAATGCGTCCTGGAAGGTGTCATCTTGTAGTTCTCGGGGTGTACAATCCGATTTGAGGGATGTTCGCGTCATCTGTGACGTCATCGGTGACGTCATCGGTACGATCGGTACGAGTAGCGAAAGTGGACATTTTCGGGCAGTACATGAAGGTATTTGGGATCGAGATGGGCTATTCACGGTTCGAATGCGTCCTGGAAGGTGTCATCTTGTAGTTCTCGGGGTGTACATTCCGATTTGAGGGATGTTCGCGTCATCTGTGACGTCATCGGTGACGTCATCGGTACGAGTAGTAGCGAAAGTGGACATTTTCGGGCAGTACATGAAGGTATTTGGGGTCGAGATGGGCTATTCATGGTTCGAATGCGTCCTGGAAGGTGTCATCTTGTAGTTCTCGGGGTGTACATTCCGATTTGAGGGATGTCCGCGTCATCTGTGACGTCATTGATGACGTCATCGGTACGAGTAGTAGCGAAAGTGGACATTTTGTGGGTGCGTGAGGGTGAGTTTGGTGTAGAGATGCACCATCCTTAGTCCGAATGCGTCGTGTGAGGTGTCATTTTGTAGCTCTCGGGGTGTACATTCCGAATTGAGGCATGTCCGAAGCATCTGTGACGTCATCGATGACGTCATCAGTAGGAGTATTAGCGAAAGTGAGCCTTTTGGGGCAGTGCAGGAAGGTATTTGGTGTAGAGATGGACCATCCGCGTTGCGAATGCGTCGTGTGGGGTGTCATGTTGTAGCTCTCGGAGTATACACCCTGATTTCAGGGATATTTATAGCATCTGTGACGTCATTGGTGACGTCATTAGTACAAGTTGTAGCGAAAGTGGGCATTTTTTAGCAGTGAAGGATGTTATTTGGTGTAGAGATGGACCATCCGCGGTCCAAATGGACCGTGTGAGGTGTCATCTTGTAGCAACGCCCACCAACACCATTCTTAATGCTTCAACGCCCTGGTGAAATAGCTCAGAAGCTCTGATATTCCATTGAATTGTCACTAATTCTTCGAAATGCAGTGATGCCCGTCAACGCCCGTCGTTACACCTTAACACTCTAACATAACGCCATGATATAGACCAGAGAGAGAACAACAACAGCAGCAACAACAAGGATGACACATGAGAGAACAACAACAACAAGAAGTTTTTTTCATATAGTTTATTTTCCCCAATGTTACATCATACCCACGCTGGGGAGCCGCGTTGGGTATATTTACAATTCAAGAAGATTCTTATCCAATCAGAGGCCACCATTTGCATGTTTCATATTCGTTCCTGTCCGTTAGATGTATTCTTGTCCAATCAGAAGTCTCCATTTCAGAAAGTGCCATCTGAACCGTTTATTCTAATCATCGTCGGGCAGGCCAGGACACCGTTGAGGCAACATATCCTCAGATAGTTGTTTGCGCATTCTGAGTATCTATCAGCGCATGGGTGAATACTTTCATCCGATGGAGGTGGTGGTCAGTTTAACCACGAAGAACGCAACATTGGTCATTATCTCCACTATCCACTTAGTGTTACAATTCAAGAAGACTTGTCCAATCAGAGGCCACCATTTGCATCTGTCATATTCGTTCCTGTCCGTTAGATGTATTCTTGTCCAATCAGAACTCTTCATTTCAGAAAGTTCCATCTTCGGCCATGTTCGCTTTGAACCGTTTATTCTAATCATCATCGGGCAGCCCAGGATACCGTTGAGGCAACATATCCTCAGATAGTTGCTTGTGCATTCTGAGTATCTATCAGTGCCTGGGTGAATACATTCACCCGATGGGTTGGTCGGTCAGCTTGGTCACGAAGAACGTAACATTGGTTACCCTCTCCACTTTCCACTTGGTGTTGGGGCGTTGTTGTTGGGTCCATTCCAAGGGATCCACGTTGGCCAGGTTCTCCAGCATCGTCTCTAGCGACGCCCGGTTAATGATGGTAAACGGTTGGTCAAATACCCGGATGTTACTGCTCGGGTAAAAGTATCGGACTTGATCTGTCTCCTTATGCTGCAGCACATAACCAAACGCCAGATTTAATTTGAAGGACGTTGCTTGGTCATTGAAGATGGCTTCCACGTAGCTGCCTAGACGGGCGAGGTCGGTCAGTCGAAAATTGTAGATATCTTGAATAGGGCGATGACGGTAGAAACAGTGCCGTATCATGGTCCAATGGCGCCGATAGATGTCACTCACTGGATGGGCGCCCTGTAAGAGATCGCTAGGAACATTTATGGGCTCGTCCAGAAAATGTTCGATGTTATCAGGCGTATGACTCGAAACCGTAACGGTTGGGTCCGGCTGGATATCCAGGCCCTCCTGGACCGTGGGTATAGGCAGGCTCTTCGTCATCGTATCACCAGTGGCGTTCGTCTCTCCGGGTTCATCTTCACTGGGTCTGACCTTCCGCGGCTCCTCTTTAGTGGAAAGTTGTCGCCCAAATCGTAGAGACGGGGCATGCATCAAACGTTGGTGCTGTCTAAACCGACTGGGTCGTTTGAAGAGTCGACCACAATCATTACATAGTACCGTCGCACCCGCGTGAAGTACCCTCTCATGACGCAGTAAATGATCCTCCCGATTGAATGACCGTGCGCAGGTTGTACAATTATACCGAGCATCGTTGTGGGTGGAGGCCTCGTGGCGTCGTAAATTATTTAGACGAGTAAACAGCTTCTGGCAAGTTGTGCAAGTGAACATCTTGGTGGTTGACAGAGGGTCTGATGAAACGTCCAGGCCGCTTCCCTTTTATAGCACGCTAGCTGGTGATCTATTTTTAGCACACTCAGTTCAACTATCTCCAAGTCGAGGGCCGGGCCGTGACATCTTCGGTAACATCCGTGTATCTTCGGTCACCTCCGTACCGTCAACGATCAACATGTAGACATATAGAGTATGTACGGCATGTTATGGTATTCATCAGTGCATGAGTGACGCATTCAGCCGATGGGAGTGGTCGGTCAGCTTGGTAACGAAAAACGTAACATTGGTCACACTTTCCACTGTCCACTTGGTGTTGGGGCGTAGTTGTTGGCCCCATTCCAAGGGATCCACGGTGTCCAGTTTCTCCAGCATCGTCTCTAGCGACACTCGGTTAATGATGGTAAACGGTTGGTCAAATACCCGGATGTTACTGTTCGGGTAAAAATATCGGACTTGGCCTGTCTCTTTATGCTGCAGCACATAACCAAACACCAGATTCAATTT
>JAVTVY010038917.1:0-16252 GCA_036873755.1 Hanleya hanleyi
AATAGGGGAAAACCCCAATCAACCCTAGTCAAAAGGGCTAATATCGGTCCCCGGGCTTATCGGGGCCTGCCTATCAAGCCAATGGGGTGGGTGCATGTAAAATTAGGAATTTTTCCCGAAAATATAAAAAGCGGAATACGGACTTTACCCCTAAAATAGGGGAAAACAACTATCAACCCTGGCCAAAAGGGCTAATATCGGTCCCCGGGCTTATTGGGACCTGCCTATCAAGTCAATGGGGTGGGTGCATGTAAAATTAGGGTTTTTTCCCGAAACTATAAAAAGCGGTATACGGACTTTACCCCTAAAATAGGGGAAAACCCCTATCAACCCTAGCCAAACGGGTTAATATCGGCCCCCGGGCTTATCGGGGCCTGTCTATCAAGTCAATAGGGTGGGTGCATGTAAAATTAGGATTGTTTTCCGAAAATATAAAAAGCGGAACTCGGACTTTACCCCTAAAATAGGGGAAACCCCGTATCACCTCTAGCCAAAAGGGCTAATATCGGTCCCCGGGCTTATTGGCACCAACCTATCAAGTCAATGGGGTGGGTGCATGTAAAATTAGGATCTTTTTCCGAAAATATAAAAAGCGGAACACGGACTTTACCTCTACAATAGGGGTCTGTATCATACAATATAAGGGAAAATGCCTGTATGGGGTGTGGGGATGGTCTTTTTTTTCGTGGGTGTTACTATGGGTTGTGGGGTCTCGTTTTTCTCGTCTCGCCGAGAAAAATACGATGGGAGGGGTCCCGGAGCGAAGCGGTGAAATTTTTGGGAAAAGTCACCGAGGTCTGTATATAGGCCTATAGGCTGGCTATGGGGGGTATAGGTCCAACCTGGAAAATTCACACACGTTCATTGTGATATGGGTTGTTTGGTCTTGTTTTTCACGTCTCGACATTTAGAACACGATGGGAAGGGTCCCGGAGCGAAACGGTGAAATTTTTGGAAAAAGTCACCGAGGCCTGGGTAGGCCCATAGGCCTATACTGCATGGCTATGGGTGTATAGGTCCATACGGGGCGGACGTTTTGGGATCTAGGTGGGCCACTAATGGTCCGATGGGGACGAGTGAGGTATCAATGTGAAGCCTATGTGAGGGGGCAACCGATGGGGTGAATGTGGGGTAGGAATATCGTCATTCTGCGCATGCGCAATAGACAAAGTGTATGGAAATAGATGTTTTGGAATCTAGGGGAGCCACTAGTGGGCCGATTGGATCGAACGAGGTATCAATGTGAAGCCTATGTGAGGGGGCATCTGATGGGGTGAGTGCGGGGGTGATGGGGTCTAGGTGGGCCACTAGTGGGCCGATGAGATCGAGTGAGGTATCCATGTGAAGCCTATGTGAGGGGGCTAGACTAGGGTGTCGTTTCCATTCTGCTGCGCAGGTCACGTGGGTTGTGACATCACTTCCGGGTTTCACCTCCAAACCCAGAAGAGTTCCAATTTTTCCCGTACACGTAGGATCCGGATGTTCAACATCCGGGTTTTTTCCCGGCCCGGCCCGGCCCGCCCCGGCCGCAGCGCGCGCGCGGGGGTGATCTGATGCCGCAGCGCGCGCGGGTTATCCGGAAGTGCGTGGGTGAATCCGCAGCGCGCGCGCATGAAGACCCTCATACATACCCCAATGCAGGCGCAGACGTGAAGTGCCCGGATGATAGACACGGACGTCACCGAGAAAAACACATACAACTCGTCACATACAGTCGCCCCCCTCAAGACCCTCATACATACCGGAAAAGATACGGACGTTACCGAAAAGACACGGACTTTACCGAAAAGACACGGACGTTACCGAAAAGACACGGACGTACCCGAAAAGACACGAAGGTGAATGACATTGTGGAAAACCCCCACAGACAGGTCAGTACATGTCCTATCATGTTCACAGGTTACGTCCGATTCACGCATAATAAAAGGATTGATGCGTAATCTGTGTTGTTGTTGCTCTCTTTCTTGGACTAACCCATCAGAATATTACGTATCACGGACTACACCCGTAGAGCTACGCCTAGGCGCGCATGTGTGACATGGTCTATAAAACACGCCTCTCAGGATCCTACACCTCCATTTCTACGGTTGCAGAGCCATGACGGACACCCGTCCCTATGCGACTCGCATTTTACAGCATGCGAACGTGGTTAATTCACTCACGGGTTACCGAGCAGTGGTTCGGTTCATGTTTTCAGATGGCGACGACAACGAGGGGCCACGCCAGATCCTGAACGAGTTCACAGAAGCGGTCCTCGACAGAGTGCACTCGATGGAGAGGTGTGCCATCACTCACCACTACTGGACTATGACAGCCACCCTTGATGCTCGGGCTATGGACCACGAGCGCTCACGCCGGAATCAGCGATGGTTGGTTGGCCTAGTCATGGTCTGTGCCCTATTGACCCTGGCGCTGTGGCATTGACAGTAGGACCTGACTATAAATACGAGGGTCAGACACAGTGTGCGTCATTCAATGATCGTCATTGGGTCAACCATGTCACCAGTTCTACGAGCCATCCTTCCCCTTACACCCCGGGTAGGGTTACACGTCTATGAAGATAAAGTCACCCTCGTGGAAGACCGTGGAGATGTTTGCTGGTCGCCCGCTGAGACCGTATCGAATACGGTTACGCTACACCGTGACGGCTGGACCAAATTTAAACGGGTGTTGAGCGGTGAGCTCGACGGACACCTCATCCACCTCGAGAACACCAACTACGTACACCGTGGACCCTTCTTTGCCCGTGTGGGGCGTTACCACGATCCTACGCAAAGCTTCACCCTAGACCCCGATCTGTGGACAGCCTTCGAGAAAGTGATGCCTATCGTGGACCAGCTGTTTACACCGGACGAGCGGTCATCAGACGAGATGGTGTGGGCTCGTGCCCTGAGAGAAGCGACGGCAGAACCCAATGAACAAATGTCTAGCCATGAACCAGACGACGATGCCATTGATTACCCGGCTAGACTCAGTCAGCCCAGTGACATGACCACACGATCCTTTGATCTCACGGGGTTCTCCCTATAAATACGAGAGACAGTCAAATCTGGTACCATTCACGTACTGACCATGACGGAGCATATAATACTGGCGTTTCTCAGCTTGACCCCCGAGGTTTTCCTGCACGTGTATGCGGATAAGGTCGATATCATGGAGGAGGTGGGAGACATCTGTGATGCGGACCCTACACAACCGTGCCCGGCCCACATTCGTCTGTCCCGAGAGGGCTGGACCAAATTCAAACGGGTGTTGTCTGGTGAACTGGACGACGACCTCATCCACTTGTGTCACGATGTGTACATCCGACGCGGCCCTTTCTTTGCTCAATTGGCTCGGCTAGATGGGGGTACAGTGCATTTTACCCTTCACCCTGATCTATGGTCTGCATTGGAAGATGCCGTGGTAGATGTGGATCAAGTGCTTATCAAGCGGTCATCAGACGAGTTGGACTGGTCATTTACCATGGACACTGTGGAAGCCAACGAAGAAAATCAGAAAGAAACTCCGGCCCAAGATATACCCGTTATAAATAAACGATAGAGCCAGGGTCCATCATTTGTCACCATGAAGCGCTGGGAGAAGGTGCTGGATAACTTATACTACAGTCCCGACAGTCCGGCGGCCTATAGTGCATTGTCGGCTCTCTATCGAGCGGCCAAACCCCAGGGGATACAACGTGCCCAAGTCCGAGATTGGTTAAGAAAACAAGACACCTATACCTTACATCGAGCTGCCCGTCGCCATTTTCTACGGAACCGGGTCATCGTGGGAGGACTAGATGCCCAATGGCAAGCGGATTTGGTCGATATGAGTGCCTTTGCCAAACACAACGATGGGAATCGGTATATCTTGACGTGCATCGATATCCTGTCAAAGTATGCGTGGGTGGTACCCATCCGGACGAAAACGGGGACGAATATCATAGCGGCGTTCAAAGACATCTTCAAGACCGGGCGCAAACCCCTGTATTTGCAAACCGACGAAGGCACGGAATTCCTCAACCGACCGTTCCAAGCCTTTCTCAAGAAACAGAAGGTGTTTTTCTTCCATACCTACAACGAGACCAAGGCTTCCGTGGTGGAAAGGTTCAACAGGACATTCAAAGGCCGCATGTATAAATATTTCACCTATAAAAATATAAGACGATACATCGATGTTCTCCCGAAACTTGTGAGTGGTTACAATCGAGCCTATCACCGGAGTATACAGAGAGCCCCCATTACCGTGACCCAACGCAATGAAGCCCAAGTCCGGCGTGTCTTGTACCCCATACAATCGCAACGAGCACCGAAGGAGATGTTCAAGGTCGGGGACCCTGTACGGATCAGTAAAGTCAAGGGCAAGAGAAAAGTTACTTGCCCAACTGGAGCGATGAGCACTTTCTGATTAAACGGCGCTTACCCCGACAACAGCGAGTCTATGAACTGGAAGATCTTCAAGGGAAACCGTTGCTAGGGACGTTTTACGAGATGGAATTACAGCCTGTCGTAAAAACAAAGCAAGACTACTACACGGTGGAGCAAATTTTGAAAACGGAACGTCGACGTGGCAAACTGTTTCATTTCGTGAAATGGCAAGGCTGGCCCAGTTCCTTCAATTCCTGGGTCGCAGCCAACCAGGTGAAACGACTATAAAGCCAGACACCACAGCCATCATCCTTCATTCCACGTCCGACCACGGTGCTATGGACAAGCAGCAGCTGCCTCTGAACACAGCGTCTCCCAAAACGCGCAAAGCGCAAGTGGGCTTTGTGGCCATAGTGCTAACCCTGCTGAGTGTGTTGTACGGAGGTGTGTTTTACGACGTAGCCTATGTCAGCACGTTACTTAACCAACTGAGAACACCAGCCATCAGTGAAACAGGTCTACAGATAGCACCGTCAACCCCGTATCGAGCCCAGTCACCACCACACCACGTGCGCAAGCCACAACAAGCTCCACACCGAGTATACAGTCAACACCTACACCAAGTACACCCACTACGTCTGAAAACCCACCGGATTTCATCCCTCACAGTAAACAGACAACGACGACCAACGTTGTACCCACCACCATCATCACTCGCAGTGAACAGACAACGACGACCGACGTTGTACCCACCACTCCAGTTCACTCGTACCAAATTTACAAGAGCGGATTACCACGACAGCGGCTACACCTCCAACCATGGACCCCCGTTGGCAACATCCCTTCACCTGCGTCATCGCAGGACCGACGGGTTCCGGCAAAACGCACTTCGTCAGGAAGCTCCTCGAACACGCCGACAGCATGATCACTCCACCCATTGCCCGAGTCGTGTGGTGTTACGGAGAATGGCAGGCGGCGTATGCAGCAATGCCCCACATCACGTTCGTGGAAGGCCTACCCAACCTGGCCGATTTGGAACCGGACACCTTAGTGGTTCTGGATGATCTGATGGCGGAGACGGACAGTCGGGTCACCCAACTCTTTACCAAAGGCAGCCATCATCGACGGCTCAGCATCATCTACATTGTGCAGAATCTCTTCAGTAAAAACAAAGAACATCAGCTTAAATGCCCACTACATGGTGGTCTTCAAAAACCCGAGAGATACCACTCAACTGCTGCACCTGGCGAGACAGATGTATCCCGGCCGCACTGCGTTTGCGTTGGAAGCCTTTAAAGATGCGACAACCCCTCAGCATGGGTATATTCCCGGCTGTAGAAATTCCAGGGTTTTATGTTCAGGGCAGCATGGAAACCCTGGAACCAGGCTGGAATCCCTGGAGTTTGGCTGGAAAGCATGGAAAACATGGAAAAAGTTCATGCTCTCACAAAAATAACCCTGGAATTTCTTGTTGGGCAGGCTGGAAAACATGGAACTAAACCCTGGAAAACATAGAAAGCATGGAAAAACCAGGCTGAAAACCATGAAACTTTGGACTCAGTCTTATTTTCAACCAAAATGTTGCAGGAAATTGGACTTAGAAAAATTCTTGACAAATAGAGGCTGGAAAACATGGAATCTCTGGACTCTGAAAACTTTTCAGTGAGAAAGAGAAATTCAGGATTATCAAGGAACAGCTTTGCCTTAAATATATTGGACCACATGGAATGTTAGCTCTACTGAAAATCAGACCAAAATTTCAGTGAAATTTGGTGAAAAGACTAAATATCGCATTATTTCAGTAATTTCATCAAATTTCAATGAAATCACAGTGAAATCTGCCAGTTTTAATAATCTCACTGAAAATTTGGTGAAATTGGTCATTTCAATTTCACTACAAATCTCACTGAAATGCATGGAACATACACAGAAAAAAAGTGATCTCAATGAATAGTGCTGCATATAAAGACAAGAATGAAGAAAATAAATGAGGACCATTTTCTATAGCATTTTGTGACCATCTGCTATAAAATATACTTGATGTATTTTTACCAAAAATGTAAATATCTCAAATTACTTGCAATTGAATGTAGAAAGCAAATTTTATCAAAATTATAATTGCACAATGTTTTGCTCGTGTTCATTTAGAAATAATCAATTTATAATGTATAAGCCAAACTCAACAAGAACAACTGCATGCTTTTGTTCTTGTTTATCTCTTTAAGAGTTGTGACTTGAGAAAAAATTGACTTGCCTTTCTCATGAGTGAAAGCAAATTCATTGGGTTTGTTTTTTGTTTTTGTTTTTTTTAGAAAAGCAAATTAAAATTATGAACTCTAAATAAATTAACTTTAGTGAAATTATTCCACTATCCTTCAAACACATACATACATTTTTTTTATATTTTTTTGGTTGGAGTGAATGTCCTTCAATTGGAATAAGTTACAGGAAATATTCAGTTTCTAAAACATTTTCCGAAGGATATTCTCACAGGAGTTGTCTTCCCTGCAGGTGGCGCTTCGATAGTTTGCCTGTCTGTCTTGTTGTTGTTGCAGGATGATGCAACTCGCGACGAAGTACTTGATAGTACATCCATCCATCTGTTGGTGGAAGAGGTCAGAAACAGAATACTACTGTTGTAATATGACTAACAACGATGCGGATGATCTTTTGGTCAATGTTCTGCTAATCATCCTGTTGTGCTGTGAATTTTTGCTGGGAAGATTATGGTCATTCATCAGCCAATCGACTGACGTCCCGCTATCCTCCTGCGGAGATGTCTCGTGCTGCGAGAACCGCCAATTCAGACCCCGATTTTCGCTGTTTCGGTTATTGACCGGGTTTCGTTTTTCTTGTGTTTCTGCAAGGATTATCTATGTCATAAATGGACACTTTTTTATAACAAATTCAATTGGAGTTGAACAAACGTATGGGAAACCATGCACGACTGCCAGTGTGAATCCTGACCAAATGTGCTTCCAGAACAACAACAACAACACATCTGGTAAGTTTCAAGTATTTCAAATGTTAATCAATAAAGTTCTGTGGTTTTGTCTTTTGTAAACCCTCAGAGAGAGCCTCTGGGTGTTCACTAAGAAAATGGGGCTCCACCCCTGTGGAGCCCCATCTTTGACCGAGGGTCACGTGTTGAGATGGGAATGTCCAGGGCTTGTCTGAATTGTAAGCCCTCTTCATCTTCCTTCAGCTAAGCTACCAACATGTACTCCAACATTTAACTTCAGGTGAGAGTCCAACTTCCCCAATCTCTGATTATGCATTATACTTTAGGATACAAAGAACCAACCATACTATCTATGAATTACTAAATATCTGATAATTATTCAGATATCATCATTTGTCTGTTTCATGGAGATCATCTCATCTCTCCATGCTTTGTACATACTGTCCTATGAGATCAGCTCTCTTGTATTGCATTAGGATGGAATCTCTTGTAATAATATAGCCAACTAGTTGAAACTGTCCAAGGCACAATATCTTCTTGATATTCCAAAACAGTTTGTTGGGAAAGTAAACAGTTAGTTGCTATTATAACAAATCTGCAAAATGGTTAAGCCTTTTAATGTGACACATGTCTAAACTTGAAAACTGTTTCCAGATTTCAGTAAATCTGTAAACAAAATCATTGCCTTTAGAAATATTTTTGAATCTCTGTTTATTCTGAAATTCTAAATTAACTGAACCAGATTTCTTTGCCTCTGGTTTTCCGGCATTTTAATGCATGTCCCCATGCAGTCTCCCTGTGTATAGCTATCTGGTGATGTTCGGGAAGTTAGCTGCCAGTTCACGGTTCACAGTTCACTATTCGGGTGTGAAGCTGGATGCCAGTTCACGGCTCACAGTTCACTATTCGGGTGTGAAGCTGGATGCCACTATTCGCCCCCTAGCGGTGGATAGCGGAACTAATGGTACCATCATGTAGATATTGTCTCGTAGTATACGTGTACCAAGTTTGGTGGCTCTAAACCACTTACAAGGGTGTCTACCAGTGCAGTTACTTATTCAGATGCCAGTTCACTATTCGCCCCCTACCGGTGGATAGCGGAACTAATGATACCATCATGTAGATTTTGTCTCGTAGTATATGTGTACCAAGTTTGGTGGCTATAAACCACTGGCAAGGGTGTCTACCAGTGCAGTTACTTATTCAGATGCCAGTTCGCTATTCGCCCCCCTTGCGGTGGATCGCGGAACTAGTGGTGTCACGGTGTAGGTATGGTTTCGTAGTGTATATGTACAAAGTTTGATGGCTCTAAACCACTTCCATTGGTGTCTACAGCTGTTACGATACTTTGAATAGAGAACTGTGAACCGTGAACTGGCATCCAGCTTCACAACCGAATAGTGAACTGTGAACCGTGAACTGGCAGCTAACTTCCCGAACATTATCTGGTGGCTAACGGATATAATTACATCCATCCATTCACCACTGCTCAGGCTGGGGGCTTGGACATTTGATGGAAAACATGTGCGGCATTTATGACACTGGCCGGGCCTCTCTCTGGTTTTATCTGTCACATGACTAAACAAAATGGCAGCGCCCATGACATGATGTAAACAAACCAGCTCACAACAACAACACAATGTTGTTAGTTGACTTTAGGCCTTTGGGACTTTGTTTATTTTAGGAAATTGATTTCAGCCTTCAGTTGTAATAGTAATATATTACCAGGCTACATCCCGGTTACGTTTTATACCCGGTTTCTAATATTTCAGGGTGATATTTAGCATTGATCTCACAGGACTAGTATGGTGTTATAATTTCACAACAATCCTACACTGCATACATATGTTGCAATATAGTGTTGTTGGAATATATTAGTATTTGGTATCACATCTCATTGGTTCATTAACATGTTAATCATTGCTTTGTTTTAACATGTTGCACACACTGTTCAATAACTTTGGCATTTATATAGTTCATGTTGATACATCGCATCAACATGTTCATACGATATTATCGCGGTACACATTTGCTCGAGTAATGGATATCCCGTGTTTGTTTATATTTGCATATCATGTGACCACGCCTTTGTTTACATATGTTGAGTCCATATTCGAAATGTTACTTGTTTGGCTAAATCCTTTATGGATATTCACTTCGGTTATATCTTTTAGAAATATTTCGTGAATTGAATTCGTACTTCATAATGCTTGATGCAATAAGTGGTGTCGATTATATATGATTCCTAAAACTGAATGATCCA
Source organism: Hanleya hanleyi (assembly GCA_036873755.1). Lineage (NCBI taxonomy): Eukaryota > Metazoa > Mollusca > Polyplacophora > Lepidopleurida > Hanleyidae > Hanleya > Hanleya hanleyi. The sequence continues at coordinate 9,575 of JAVTVY010038917.1, forward strand.
TATGATATAGGCCGACGCGTTCAGGTTGCGCTTTATAGCGCTGATAACTGGCTTCACTTTTCGCTGTGCTTATGCACTATCATTGGATATTGTTTTATTAACTGTTAATAGTACACAGTTTAATATTTGCATTCTATTATATACATCTTCACCATACCACATATACCCATTTGTGTATATGTTATGCTGCATGCTCATCAGTTGTTCATGTTCACATATAGTCATATGGTGATGGGAATATGTCCCTCTTTTATATGCACGGTTGGAGTTGAGATCGGTTGACAGACACGCCCACATTCATTGTTCATGAGATAACAATTCGCACTGTTGCAACCATACATTTCTGGTTGTCTCTGGGTATATTAGTTCAAACATAACATGGGCCCATGTTATTAATACTGATTGCTTTTTGATCCGGGTTTCCGCGGACCTGTGAAAAGTGAGGTTATTGGGTATTATTATAAGATTAATACTCCAATTATGTAGGTCACTCCTTTGTTTACCAGTGCGAGGCTAAGTGTCATTCGAGTATCAACTCCATCCATCTTATATATCTGGTTCACACATTTGTGAGTATGTGTCTGATCAGTTACACACGTAGACCCTATTGTCTTATTTTGTCACCCCCTGTCTCAGAAGTATATATTGCGTTTTCACTTGTCTTGGTGAAATCTAAACTCTGTTCTTTTATACATATTAGCGTCACAGCCGGAAGTGATATACTTCACATGTAGTCATTTATTATAAATTGTGCGCTCTTCATCTTCCATCAGCTAAGCTACCAACACGTGCACTACTTATAGCTCCAACATTTAACTTCAGATCTCGGATGACTAGACGTCCATCTTTTAAGAAAGAACCATAAGTGACAACCCTCAGGTGGTATACACTTGCCTTTCCGGAGCGAACGTGGAACAATTATCAGCTTAAGCAATAGAACCTTCCTATCATCTGACCTATCATTGGTGTTTGTTGATCTAGTTTGACAAAATATCGAAAATCAAGTGCTACACAAGTGCCCGTTTTTTACCGTGAGACAGTTCTGCCCTAATCCCACAGAACAAACAGGTCTTACACTTTCATCATGTTTTATCCCACTTGACCCAAGTTCGTTAAGCAAAACATCCACCAACATGCTCGTTTAGTATGCAGAAGTCAAGAGACCCCCCCCCAACACACAACACCTCGGGGTTCAGTAGAGACTCGGCAAATGAATGAGAGTTAAAATTGGATTGATTCCCCACCTAAACCAAATACAATCCTTAGGTAATTTAGAGGAAAATTAACTGAATCCCAACATAAACAGGACGGAAAATGTGTGAAAGCCCCACCCTCTGGGCCATATAACTTGTTGTGGATCCCCAGGTAATCCTCATCTCAGCCTGTCCCTTGCCAGTGGGTGGGGAGGGGGGGGGGGGATAATTCGCTTGAATCCTCCTGCATTAGTTCCTGAACATTTATTTCCACAAATTATGTAGTCAGAATATTAATATATATTTTATTTATTTGCATTTTATTTTCAGGTAGGCCTGTATCAGTGTACACCTGGAACATTATGAACTTCAAAGTGTCTGGAGTTATGACACAAGACATTGATCCATATTTCTCAAAGACAGAGTGCTGTGTTGAAAGTTTACCAAAAAGTAGGAAACACATTCATAAGACATTGACAAAATAATTATATTGTTGGAAGGATAAACGTTTTTATAATTGCAACAGTTCTGGTTTTGTTCTCTTCATGATTTAGAGGAATTGATATTCTACCCAAATCATGAGATGAACTTTTTATTTAATGGCTTCTCTGACCTTCATAATGGCTTCTCTGACCGAAATGTCGCCTGCCGAAAGTTTGTGTTTTCACTTTCTTCCGAAATGTCGTTGGCCGGAATGTCGCCTGCAGAAATGTCGCAGATTTGTTGTCGGCATAGCAGTGAGGGAAGCAAGACGCTATGAATCTCAGATAGACTTTTGTATCTGTGATTAATGGGCAACTACTGAAATATTGCCTTGATATTTTGAATTAAAATTGCCCTCTGAGAGTTCAGCTACTGATTATTGATACTGTGCAAGCTGAAGGTTTCGTCATTAGGTAAAATGTGGCTCCAATATATGATGAGAAGATTGTGGATAATTATGAACTTGAAAACAAATAATTATATTACCTCGTTTAATACAGCATGTTTGACTGTCTAATTTATATTTAATAGAAGAAGCCAAAAAGAGAGACTTGATAGAGGTATTGAAGAATACCGAGGACTTTGGGCGTCTTGTGTCAATTTACTGTGAAGCCCCCACTGAAGAGGATCGAATCGTTACTGTAAGTGGGAACAAAGAATAGTTATTAGTACAATTTTGCGAACTATATTAGCCCCAAAAACGTATAAAAGTTATGTCACATTATTAGACAAGATCTATATAAGCAACAATTTAGATAAAATTAAAAGCTTTGCAGTTCACCTTTAAAATAATGTAAGGACCATAGTATAACGGGGTTGGGTTTGGATTTAACTTTGAAATGTTTTTATTGTGCCATTTATGGACTTACCTTGAGAAGCCATGTGTTATCAAGTGACTCTTCTTGTGTGGATTTACTTACCTTGATCGCGTGTGTATATGTCAACGACAACAGACATTATCGCCCCAATAAACTTGGATGAACTCTATCAAATTGTTTGAACTGACCACCCAACATAACAGGGACTGTATATAATATTTTGGGGAGAGGCCTTCTTGAATCTCCCGGTGTGTTTCCCTCGGCGCCATTATCCCCCAACGATGTATTGGTCACGTGACCCCGAAATAGTTCTCCAGAATTCTTGTGTAATTGTGCTATTTCATTGTATATAACTGTTTTATTACTTTAATTGATCTTCGAAATGCTAATTTGACATAATATTGTGACGTAAAGTGCTAAATGTAGCAGTTTACCATTGGTACTATTTTGCATGTCGGGTAGTTCGGTGCACTTTGTGAGTTGGCTTCAAAGCGTCAGTAGCAACGTCAGTGAAGGCGGTAATTTCGAAAGTGTTCATCACGAAACCAAGTGCCAAAAGTACGTGAATTTCATTGTTATATTTACTGGAATTATTATAGAATTTGTTGAGAATTTTTGATTACTGTTTAAAGGCCTAAAACTGCAGAAATTGATCATAGAAGAGGCTGACAAGCACTGAGCAGCTTTGTATTACTACAACATGTTGGCGGTCGGCGATCTGGAATATGTTTTGTCTAATTACTTTTAATCTATAGTTGTACGTTTTGGGCCGAACACATAATTATTAACTTTGATATAAAGGAGCACCAGATCCAGATGATCAACCCTGACCGCATCCGATTAATTAGTATAAACAGTAAATTTCGTCATTATGTAGTGCCGGTCTGAATCAGGTCTAGAGAAATACTCTATGGTCATTGGTCAGTTACATCACGTGGTACGATTTGAGGGTTATAAATAGAAGCGCAAACCTCAGGTTGACAGATAGCTCAGCCGGTGGCTGACGTTAACAATCTCAGCTTCTAACATTGGGTCCACATTTGGAAAAGGATTTACGTGGAATTTAGGTACATATAATAAATGATATATGCACAATACATGGATGACGTCCCCTTCAGTGTGATTCAATACCAGTGGATATATACAGCTATAGTGAATACATGATTCATATAGCCCATACTGGACTGTATTGAATACATGTATACAGCCTACATTGGATTACAGTGAATATAGTATACAGATGATTATTGGATTATATCCTACTATATTATGTCATTCTGCCAGAGCTATCTCCCACCAACCTGAGGTTTGAGCCACGCCATCCCATATATATTTACAACATATTATTATTAAAAGATTCTATTCTCTGAGGTTATTGAAATATACACTATATCGGCCAGATCCTGTTGTTGTTTGTTCATTGAGTGTGTGGATTAACCCAGAGTACATAGGAGCTTACACTGGTGTCAAGAAGTGGGATACTAGAGTTCAAACTAGTATCCAGGAAACGTCTCTCACAGCTCAGCTTGGTGGAAAACGAATTATTAAATTGATTCAAAATGGCAGAAAGCCCAGACCCAGAGATTCAAATAAAGAGCAAAGCTCCTGAAAACATAGGATTAGGGGACGAGGATGAAATTGAATATGAGGAGGATTTCGAAGGGAATGATGACATAGAAGATGGTAATGAGCCTCCAGTAGTTTTACATGATCGTGGGGATATGAATAGGTCCAGTCGCAGACCTCGCAGGCATTATGGAGGTGGGGATGCAGGATATGCTGCTAAAATGAAAATCAAGCCAGAGGCATATGATGGAAAATCAGACTGGCAGGAATATTTCTCGCATTTCTTAGATTGCGCGGAATTGGGGAGATGGACAGAAAGGGAAAGGGCCTTAACTCTGTCTGCCAGTTTGCGTGGACCTGCCCGAACCTTTTACATAGGATTGACAACGGATGAGCGAAGGTCATTTGAAACCCTGTCACAGAAACTAGAGGATCGATTCGGTAGCAGCCGACAGCAAAGTAGGTGGCTGGCTAAATTAGAAGCCAGACAACGTCAAGTCGGAGAGTCTATTGCTGAATTAGGGGATGACTTGCGTCAGATGGCCCAAAAGGCCCATCCGAAATTGGACCTGGAAGCTCAGGAAACGATAGCGCTTAATCAGCTATATAAATGCTTGTCGGTGGAAATGAAATGTCGCTGTTTTGACAAAGATTGTCAATCTGTTGGAGAAGCCGTAGATATAGTGGAACGTTTCGAGGCTTTCGTTAGCGATAAAGAAAAGAGAAAACCTGTAGCCCGTGCTGTGGCCGGAAATTTATCAGGTCAGGAAAACTCCAACAGCAGCATCACTGTTGACGCAGGCACATACAAGCTGTTAATGGAGCGACTAGAGAAATTAGAAAATAATCGAGGCCCACGTGCCTATGGTCAACAAAGGAACTTCAATAGTGGTACCAGTAGGCAATTCCAGAGGAATACTGGAACATGTTACATCTGTAAATCAGCCTCTCATTTTTTTCGAAACTGCCCAATATATAGGCAGTGCAATGGAAGTCGTCAGGATCTTCAGGAGTCGTTTCCGAGACAGCAGCAGGGAAACGACAACCCGTCAACTCTGTAGGCGGTGGGTTGACGGAGGAAAATAGGCCCGAGGGAAATCCGCACTGTATGTTGGGTGATAAGGATAGTTATACACAGGAAAATGCACATGTATCAAACACTCCGCAATTTCAGGAAATTAATACACAACGGGGAACAATTCGAACTGGACAAGTCGGGGGTGACATTGGAAAATGGGACAATGGATTCTTCGTTAGCGTCCAAATTAATGGGCTAGAGACGCCGGCTAAATTTCTCGTGGACAGTGGTTCAACAACGACACTTCTTTCAAGAAATATTTTTGACAAGATATCCGAGGATGAACAGCCAGATTTACAGTGTTGGGGTAAAAGTATCCTTGGTGTAAATGGGAATACTATCCAAATTCATGGTCAGGCAGACTTTATTGTTGAACTTGGAAGTCATAATTACACTGTGAATATGGTTGTTTGTGATATCACCACTGAGGGAATACTTGGCCAGGATTTCTTGCTGCGGCATGTATTGGAAATTAACTACAGATGTCTGAAACTCAGGACTGGTACAGGTAACATACCATGCTGGATAGGTGGTGAGGCGGAAATGACGTGTGAAATTCGGGTCCGTGCGACCACAATGTTGCCAGCAAATTCTGTTGCCTGGGTTCAAGTGGACATACCAAAGAAGGAACATCTTGCTACATCAGGGTTAGTGGAGCCATCTGATAGTTTCTTGCAGCAGCATAATGTACGTTTAGAGAGTGGCATTATAGACACAAGGTCACATGTGCAAAATCTGAAACTTGTCAATTACAGCAATACGGATATCAGCTTACAGCCTAACACTAGGCTAGGAACGTGTGAATCTTATTATGACATGGAACCAGAGGTTCAGTCTAGGTCTGTACTCATGGAAAACGAGGCAGATAAGCCAGCATCACAGTTACTCCCCGATTACTTACAGAATATGTGGAAGAGAAGCTCTGTCCACTTAAACGACAGTGAGAAGGAACAACTTGCGGCACTCTTAGTGAAGTATCAAGCCGTTTTCGCTAAATCGTCAGATGACCTTGGTAAAACTGGGAAAGTGAAACACAAAATACACACAGGCACAGCACTCCCCATTCGACAACCTCCGAGAAGGTTGCCATTAGGAAAACGGGAAATAGAGAAGGAAGAGATTCAGAAAATGGCGAATAGGGGTGTGATTGAACCCTCAAATAGTGCCTGGGCTTCACCGATTGTACTGTGCACAAAGAAGGACGGGTCAATACGCGTATGTATTGATTATCGCCGCCTCAATGATGTGACGCAGAAAGATGCGTATCCTCTCCCACGTGTGGACGAGTGCTTGGATTCTTTGGCCGGAGCAAAATGGTTTTCTTGTATGGATCTTAATTCCGGATTTTGGCAGATTGAAATGGCTCTCGAGGACAAGGAAAAGACAGCTTTTTCGACTTCAAGTCAGGGCCTCTGGCAATTTAACGTTATGCCATTCGGTCTGGTAAATGGGCCATCAACATTTGAGCGTTTGATGGAGGATACGTTACGTGGATATCAGTGGGAAGAATGCATGGTATACATGGATGATGTAATTGTCC